>MBAC02001874.1:0-21698 GCA_001712635.2 Nothophytophthora sp. Chile5
GGAGCGCTTCGTGGACGTGCTGCTGGCGGTGGGGCTGTTGGTGGCTGGCATCTTGTTCGCCTCGTCGGCCCAGGTCTCGGACTGCACGACCACCAACACGGCGTTCGAGTCGTACCACGGCTCGACGTTGTTCCGCTGCGGCAGCATGAACATGGGCTACATCTTCGCCTTCATCGCCGTGGCCTTGTACCTGGCGACGTTCGCGCTGAGTTTTGCCTTCCGTTCGTCGTCGAGCGAGCGCGATGCGGACAGCAACCACTCGGGTGAGACGGCCCAGGCGGGCTCCGATGCGGGTCTGCAGGCGTAATTAGCGGGTGGTACACGCGTGGTGACCACTTGGAGCGGTCATATTGGATGCTGGATCGGTCAACTTCAACATTAAGAATTGTCGGTTCAGTATTGAATTTTACGAAAAGTGAAGTTGAAACGTCCATATCGTACTTTTGGAAACGGAAGTATCCTGTTGCCCGTTTATTATCGTCGTATTTACGTGCATATGTATTTTTCCAATTGCAAAACACAACTGCCATCTCCATCCGTGAGGTCAACGGCCGGGATCGAAAGCAGCAGCACGGAAATGGCTGCAGTGCTGTCGCCGTGCGACGATGGGTCCTTCACGGAGAGCGAGTGCTACGATGGCTCGTGCAAAGGATAAGAAGCTTCGCAATTCGCTGTGGCCTCACCAGAAGCAGACGAGGAGCTTAAAGTCGAAGCGACCGAGGTCCCAGTAGTGAAGGAAGAAGCAGTGGATGCAGATGCGTCTGCTGTCAAGGAAGAGCCGCATGCGATTACCCCCAACTCTGCGAGTATCTGCGTGGCTGGAGCTACTTTGACCGTGATTGATTCGCCAAAGGCAGAGGCTCTGGCTTCTGCGGGCCATTTCAGCGAAGTGCCGCCTTATTGCAAGCTCCCGCTCACGGAGTAGGTGATATGGGTGACACCAAGCCTCCATCGAGGAGATGTGCGTGCTGCGGTCTCGAGTACGAGCTGTCGGCATTCACCGCGAGGAGCAGAGACCCACGACGAGCAGTGGCTCGATGCATTGGCTGCGGTCAAGGCGGTTCAAAGATCTACGAGGAGCTCGTCGTGAGCGACGAGTTCGTGGAGGCCTTCAAGCTCGAGAACCCTCAATTGGCCAATAAATTGCTGGCGAAGAAACTGGGTATCATCAACCCGAAACAGCGCAAGGCGAGTGCATTACCCAAACACGATCGGAAGTCACTGAAAGCACGGTGGCAGGGGCAATTCGAGCTGGTGGGCGGCAAGACGGCACGAGAGCGGTGGCTGGAGGCACGGGATGCCGCGCGGGATCTCCGAGCTCAAAGAAGCCGGCAGCAAAGTGGGCATAGCCCAACGTGAGTTAGTGCATGCATGTTGGTGGCGTCGCTTGGAAACGGGTACTCAGCGTAACCCCATGCAGCGTAAGCGTAACCTTCAAGTGTCCATGTATTCTCGTATCTATGGACTTCCATCAGTGGTATTATTGGAAAAGTCCATTCAGCCTTCCTCAAGAAGGAGCAGCATGCTCGTGGAGCCAACGACGATATTGCCGCTGGATGCGCCGCCGCTCGTGCCGTACGACGACGGCTTCTCCACAGAGAGCGAGAGCTGGGACGAGCCGCCAGAGGAGACGGCGGCAGAGGCCAAGGCCGAGCCAGTCGTCCATCCACCGCCTACCGTCGCGATTGCGAGCGAAGAAGCCTCGGATGCGGATGCGGAAGAGGGCGAAGTGCTGGAGCAGCGGTGCGCGCGTTGCACAGGCGCGCTGCTGTCTCCGATAGAGCGACAGAGGCTGGCAGAGATAGCGGCACTCGCGAACATGTCGAAGAAGCCTCTGCGGTCAAGAGCATGCGCGTGCTGCCGCATTACGTACCCGCTGACGGCGTTCAACAAGAAGAATCGTAAGCCGAGCCGTGCGGTAGCGCGTTGCATGCAGTGCAGTGAGGCGGGCGGCAGCGCTGTGTACGAGATGCTGGCCGTGAGCGACGAGTTCATCGAGGCGTTCACGCGCGAAAACCCCGACCTGGCGAGCCGGTTATTGGCACAGAAGCAGCTCTTGACGGAACGAGTCCGAGCGCTGCAGGCACAGAATGAGGAGCAGACGAGACGAGTGATGGCGTATGAGGCGACGCAGACGGCAATCCGTGCGAACAACGCGGTGGAGAAGGCTGCACAGCATGCAGGAAGGGAGGAAGCACGTCCGTTTTCTGAGCGTGAGGGAGAGCCCAAGCGCCACTTGACCGTGAAAGAATGGTACGAACGCCATGACGCCGCTCTTAGATCGGAGCGAGAGCACCGGCTTTCGTCTAAGGAACCCCCTATGCCGCAAGGTGTTCGGCGGCTCGACCAGTTCGAGCTTGTGGACGGCAATACGACCCGGGAGCGGCGATTGGAGAGCCGAGAATCCACAAGCGAGCACCAGGTCGACGCTAAAAGGCAGCGAACCGACACATGACTTAGACTCGGCTCGCTTCCTGCTCGACCTCACCCAGTTGACATGCTCTGGTATTGTGGGATAAACCCGGTTGCTCCATACTGTGCTGGACATCCTTTGCTGCTGAGCGCTCGCGACGTTACAGCACCTGCTTGCTCGAGAAAAGCAGGAGTGGCTCGTGTGTGTGTGAAGGTGTGTTGGAGTTGGCGCCATGGAATATACAGCTGCAGTTCGCTGGCACCTCGGAACGGTGAGAGGCCGCTTGAAAACCTGCAATGGCCAAGTCCGAGGGATGGCAATCACGAGCGCCCGTGGTGCAAGTGAGAGCGATGTCCCTGCTGCTTTGCTCGTGCCCCCGCTACTTGAGAACGACCACCTCGCTCTTATCATCAGAGGAGAAGTCGCTTACGTGGGGAGGCGGCGATGCGAGGTCCATTCTGATGAGGTACTACAGCTGGAGATGAAAATGACCGCGTGGTCCAGAGTCTCTTGGATAAGGCGAATGGCGTCGCATTTGTATTGCTTGTGAAAATCCTGGAGACGGCCAACGCTGTCTGATCTTGTCCCTTCCAGTGTTCATCCGTCATGCTCGTATTCTAAAGCTCTGATCGGCTGGCTGTCTACGTTGTGAGGTGCAGCGGTTCGATGACCCAGTCAATGTCTTCAGGCGTCGTGACGTTGGACTGGAACTGCCAGATGGACTTGTTTCTTCGCAACACGAGTTCGTTCGGGTCGACACCGGCATCGTCGGGCAACGTCACCTTCACGTGCTCCGTGGCGTCAAAGAGCACGGACAACGTGAGTCGCTCATCCATCGGCATTCCCAGTATCAAATCCCCCGACGAGTTGGTCGTGGGAAGCTTGGGGACACGATGATACTGCACACCCAGTAGATACGCGCTGTGCACTTCCATCTGCTGCATCTCCGCTCGGATGCCCACGCTTGTCGAGTAGCGCACGAACTTCTTGAAGGCGTCGAAGCTCACGGGCTCGAGCGATCGCTGCAGCATCTCGGCAGTCGCGCAATCCGGTTCCAGGATCCCAGGCGCTGCGTCATCTCGATCCGCATAGTCTGCGAACTCCCGGGAGTGCATGGCCATCATGGTGGTCTCCAGCGCCTGCCGCGCTCCTTGCAGGAACTCCACGGCGTCCAGCTGCGTGTGCTGCGGTCGGTTCAGGTGGTAGAACATCAGCCAGTCGGCCAACGCGCCAAAACTCGACGGCGCGAAGACGCTCTGGTCTTTGTATGCACGGAGTACGTCTTTGCGCGCGCGAACCTTGGCGATGGTGGCGCTGATCTCCTGGAAGCTCCCGACTGGCGGCCAGTCCTGCTGCTGCTTTCCGTCCGGAGGCGTCGACGAGGACGAGGCAAAGCGCTGCTGTTGCTGCAATGGCACGGAGCATGGTGCGTCGAGAGACGAGCGAAGCGTGCGGGTAGACGTGATGGTCGTCGCGGCCTTGTTGCGGAGCTGCAGACGCGACAAGAGTCGCCGCGGCCGCAAGACCTGCATGGCCATCATCCTCTTCTGGAGCGAATCCCGGTATGCCGGTCACTCTTCCAGCCGACAAAACTTGTACCATACCGGTAGCTACTACCGGTATACTTTTATCCCTTCAATACTGGACTCAGCGCTGTGATCGAGGGAGTAGCTCGAATAGAGAACCCACGCTCTATTGGGAGCGTTCGTTTCCATTCAGAAATTCGGAGTCTGAGTCAGAAGCCGTGCCCATTCCGCCACCCGCAAGCGTCTGCGCAGTCGTCACGATGCTGAGCTCCGTCCTCCGGCGCTCTGGCGGCGCTCGAGCGCTGCGTAGCCTCCATACTGTCGACCAGATCTCCTGCGTCCGTCGCGGCCTGCCACCCACGGCAGCCGCTGCTCTCCAGCTGCCGCCGCCGCAGCAGCAGCAAACCAGGACGCTCCTCACACAACGGCAGCTCACGGGGTACGTCATGTCGCGCGCGAAAGTGCTGCAGCTCGCAGCTCGTAGCTTCCTCGCCTACAACCAGATCATGGAGCTGGACAACGCGACGTCCTCCGTGAGCCACTTCTTCGCGCGCAGCGCCACGCTCCGCGAGCGTGTGACGATGTTCATCGTGTGTCTGATCCCGCCCGACGAACCTCTTGACCTGCCCATGTTCATCGCGGGAGCCAAGCAGGCGGCCCACGTCGTGTTCCACCAGCTCTACGCGAATGACACGTCGTCTTCAGAGCCTGTAGTCCGTCTAGGCGCTTACCCGCCGCCTCTGGCGGAGATGGCAAGCAGCGAATGCGTCAGCACGTGGGCGTCCAAGCTCCAGGAGCAGCGACGTGCGCTCCACATCCCGGAAGACACCAAGTTCGTATTGGAGAAGCTGGAGGTGCAGGACGTGACGCTCGCCGAGGTCGAGTACACGTACGCGAGCGCCAGGAGCGACCAACAGCCAGATACGCGCAGTGTGTTCCGACTGAACGAAGCGCTGCGCATGAAGGTGCGGTTCGCAGTCACGGAGCATCTGCTGGACGTGGCCACGGAGGAAGAGGGGCAGCAGAGGCGGCATACGCTGAAAACCACCTTCGACTGGTGTTTTTCCTCGGATGTGTCTCGCGCACATCTGATTGACTGGTATATCACGGAGACCACGCCGTTCAAGCTGGAACTGGCGACCGACAAGCAGAACGAGGAGACCAAAGTGCCAGCGCCTGCTTGAGGGAGGGAAGCAATGCACGGAGGTAGGAGTAACCGACCACGAGAGCGGTCAGAAGACCCCATAGATATGCGTGTACGACTTCAATACAGCCTCGCACCTCTCCTGGGCACTTCGTTGCCTTGCTGCTGCAGGACGATGGAGGAAAATCCACAGCAGACTGTTGCTAATTCGTTGTCGCCATCGTCGTGCCTGAAAAACGCTGTAGACAGACGCATTACCACGTGAAGATCGCGATGAGGTCGGACGGCTCATGTGCTTGCATACCTGGATGAATCGGTGGCCAAGGCAATCGTTGCTCCACTGCTCAATGCACACGAGTGACACTCTGGTCCTCACGACTTCCATCTCGACTGTCGAGGTTTGCCTTCTCTTCAAGCAGCATCCATCGTGTCGTGGCTTACTGTGCTGCGTTATTTGGATTTCGTGGTGTGTTTCCCATCGTCTCGCTCAAGCTGGTGCTGGGAGGGGTTCACTCAGTTTTCTTCTCATCTGCCGCTGCTGCCGACGTCTCTGGCTTGCGCTCAATGGCGGTTTTCTTCATCAGTCGCATGTTCGTGATGCGCCAGTCCACCTCGTCGGGCGTGGTGACGCGCGACTCAAACACGACGCCGTACAGGTTCTGCTGCTGCACGTATCGAATCTCCCGGTCCCCGTGAATCAGTTTGAGGTCTTCCACCGTCGCGACATTCGCGCACAAGTACAGGCGCTCGAGTGTGGCCTTCGGATTGATCGCGCCTGGCGCCTTCTTGATCGTCACCTCGTCCTCGTACTCCTGCTCCGTAAGGCGCGTATACTGGGCAGACGCCAAATGCGCCGTCTCCACACGCATGTCCTCGCACTCGATGGCCACACCGCGCTTCAGGAAATTCTGCTTGACGCTCAGCGCTAGCATGTTGTAATACGCGGGCGTGCAGTACTGCTGGAGACTCTCGGCAACCTCGGGAGAGCTATTCTCCTCGTCAACCAGGTATTCCCGGAACGCCGCACTGTTCACCGCTCGGAGATTGGCCTCCACTGCCACTTTCGCGCCTTCCAGGAAGTCTACAGCATCGATCTCCGCCTTGTGGGGCATTTGAAGCTGCACAAACAGCAGCATTCGGCGGAGACCTCCCAAGGACTGGGAGAACACGCCGTTTTGCTGGTACTCCTCAAACTTGGGCAGCCGCTCGGTGCTTCGCTGCCACATGCCGTAAGCGAAATCCATGCCACGCTCGAACTGCGGGTTGTCGCCATCTCCGGCAGAGCTGGAGAAGCAGCAGCGCGCATTCCCCCCGAGCTTCAGGACGTCCGAGCAAAGCGGGAAAGCAGCAGGTTGGGCCGTTGCATGTTCACAGCAATAACGAGAGTTCAGTTACGACTGTGCGACTCAGAACAACACGCTGCGATGCGGAAACACACAGAGAGCGTGGTGGCATACCTGCCCACGAGCCATGGCAAGCCCAGTGCGAGCTACAGCGCGCTGGCGCAGCAGCATCGCCATCGCTTCCTCGAGTTTGCTGCTTTTCCGGAGTGAATGCTTTGCGCATCAGGCATTGCACTGTCACTATTCTGACATATATCTGAGCCGTTTTAGTGACATTGTAGTTACAGCTCTAAAATTTGTCGCCGTAAAAGCAAATTGTGTTGCCCATTTTTGACTCGCGAACAATCTGAAGCGGCCACAGACTTTTACAAGCAATGCAAAACCGCTAAACGCAACTAAGCTGGAAGCTGGAAGCTGGAAGCTGGAGGCTTTACTTGTCCTCACGTTCGAGCGCTGGCTCCTCCGAATCGCCCGTAGTCTCGTCGGCGTACACGGTGCGTGAGAGCTGTTTGGCGGCGTTATTCCTCCCGACGGTATCCACGATGCGCCACTCCAGCTCCTCGGGGCTGCCGACTTTGCTCCCGAACGTCCACGTCCGAGTGTTGTCTTGCAACGCAATGCACTCCTCCTGGTCTACGAGCGTCATCTTGGTCGTCTCGGTGCTTCTCGTGGTCACCTGGATCTGCAAATACTCGATCGTAGCATCCGCGGACCAGAAGAAAGGCAGCTGAGCAAGTCCAGCCATCTGTGCGTCGTACTGGGTCTCCGTCAACTGCGAGTACTGCACGCTGGTCACCTCGACATGCGCAATGTCGATCTCCTGGAGCTCCAGCGTCATGTTGCGGTCCGTCAGTGTGTCGGCAGCAGCACGCTTGATATTCTCGTAGAAGTTGGGACTGCAGAAGGCGGACAGCACCTCCGCTAGGGGAGAAGTGTCCACCCACCCAGCCGCAAATTCGGCAAATTCCTTGGAGTTCACCGCCTTGAGCTGGACTTCGGCCGCCACCTTCGCTCCTTCCAGGAACTCCACCAGCTCCACCTCACTGTGTTCAGGCATGTGCAGCTGCACCAACATCCACCACAGTTGGGGCGGGAACACGCCGGCGTGGAAAAGCTGCAGTTCGTTCTCATACTTGGCCAAGCGATCGGCGTTGTCCATCGCGCGCTTGCATGCCGAGTACAGCGTCGAAGCCGCGCCTTTCAACGGCGTCGACGAGAACGACGACGAAGACCACGACCGACGGCAAATCGCACGCTAAAATCGCAATTACAGACGGCAAATACACCACCGGAACACGAAAAGATACGCAAAACGTGAACTAAGCGACCACCACCGCACGTTCCGAGGTATTGCAGCGCCAAGCGCATGAGATGCCGTACCTTCCCGCTGACGCTGACGCCGGCGCCGACGCAACGCGCAGCAATTAACGGCGAAGCCAACGCCCGCAGTGCCATGCTCTCGCTCGCTCGCTCCGCTTCCCTTCTGCCTGTGGTCCGGCCGTCGGTCGTGAGGCCCTCTCTCCGCCTGGCCTGCGTTTCCTTGGAACCTCAAGCTTCTCAAAATGCAAGTTCGGTCGCGGTCGGAAATATACGATTTTGTGCCATCAACTATTGTTCCGAATGTAGCGAGCTGCCAGTCCCGCGTTTAGAGGTTGTTTTTCGGGACAGCTCGTCATTTTGAGCCACACATCAATAACCGAGAGGTTCGGCAGAGCGAAGAGAGCACGAAGCAGACGCTCATGATGCGCTGCGCAAGCAGGTTGCGCGGCTCCAGGGGTCCACGCAGGGCATTAGCGTTCTCTCGACCGGTTCAGGTACGTCGCGGCCGCGTTTCCCGCTGTTTGGGGACCCCGTCGACCGCGGGGGAGCGAAATGGATTTGGCTGCTAAATCCTGGATTCGTGCTATCTTCGTGTTTGCAGCACTTCTCGTCGTCGTCGCAGTCCAAACCGTCACTGCTGGATGGCGCAGAAGGCCTCATGCAATTCGCCAACCGCAACATGGAGCGCGTGGGCCAAATGGAGCGCTATCGTGAGCACAGCGTGTTCCCGCCGAAGAACATGATGCTGCAGAACTTCTTGTTGTTCACCAAGCTGCAGCTGCCCACGAACACGGAGATCGACGCCGTGGAGTTCCTCAACGGCGCCAGATTCGCCTGCGATCTAGCCGTGAACACCATGTATTCGCACGAGTTCGTGAACTTCGCGGTCGGCGCCATCTCTGAGTCGCCCGCGGCGGAGAAGATGAAGGCTGGGCTGTCGCCGGCCTGCTACGAGGCCTTCCTGTTCGCCATGAAGCAGACCAGCAAGACCGGAAACCGCTTCACGCTCACGAATCTGGAGATCAAAGGTGTGTACTTGTATGGCGTGGACTGGGACCGCATGACGCTGGCAGATCTCAAGCGGGAGGAGGCGATCGAGGCTTTCAACCGGGCGGAGGTCGCGGAGCTGGAGAGGGAAGAGGAGCAGGAGGAGGCGACTAGGCGAGGAGAGGCCAGCCCTTCTTTGAGCAAGAACGAGGAAGTATCGGCGTCGGCGTCGGCGATGGCGTCAGTGGATGAGCCAGTTGCTAACATCGAGCCTGCGGACGAGACGACGATGGTTGAACGTCTGCGTTTGGACGTGCTGCTGGACACTGTGGAACACCTCGAGGTGGTCGCAGCGGATGGAGGCGAGCAGACGATGGCGAAGAACGCGTCGGCCGTTTGGCGCTTCGAGTCGTTGGTCACGCAGCCCGAGGACGTGGACTGGCGGATTGTCAGCGTCTTTTAAGCGAGCTGCAAGCAAACCAGCTACTTAGAGCAGGTCCCGCCTGTCAATCTGTCCCGGGGTTCGAAAGGGAATGGCTAATTTCGGAAACAGTCAGAAATCCGCAGTTCGATGGACGTCGTTCAGCAACAGAATTCCTCCCTCACCACGTCTGGCCATGAAATTCACCCATTTGGCGACGGATTCTAATACGCTGTGTTGGAGTTTGGTAAAAGCAGATGCCCTGTCGGAGACTGGTACTTCTTGTGGAGGTGTCCTTCAACGGCCCGATCTCTCAAGGAGGGGCAAGACACACAAGCTGCACTCGATGCGCTGACGACGATGAGCTTCAAATCAAATCTGCAGCTAGCGCCACAGTCTCGATGCGGGTGTGATCGATTGCCAAAGCTTATTTATACCGGTAGAGTATCGGCAGTACTGATGCTCATTGGGAGAGATTCAAATGTTGCATTAGCAAATTCTGAAATTCCAGTATCGGAAACGGTATTCAAGAGACCAGTATCTGATGGTTGTCCCTCGTCCAAACTCTTATTTTCGTGTCGAGGGTGGCAAATCTGGCTTCGGGACTCCTTGTTCAGATTGACGGCAAGCCATCGCACGAATGGCGGAGGCGGTGGCGGACTACGACGATGACAGCTCGACGGAGAGCGAGACGTACGAGTTCGAGGACGCCTTTGCTGTCGACGATGCGGACGGCAACCGCCTCCACTTTCCCGTCACACCGGTAGAGTCTTCTGCAGAGCCGCAGTCTCTTGCGCCAAGCCCCGATGCGCCTTTGCCCAACTGTATCAACATCCTCGACCTGCAAGCGGTCTTTGAGGCCGCCTCCACGCCGCAAAATGAGGCTCCTGCTGTCAATTCTTCGGTGGATGAAGCGCCAGACCTAGGGGTGCAACGCGATGTGGTGCCTATAGCGCAGAGGGCAGTGCCTGAGCAGCTACATATCCCAGAACCCCCATCGCTTCCAGTAACACCGCAATACACCGCGCCGCGAACACGAAACACGGAGCGACGAGATGCCGGTACAGTGCGTGCCACGAGTGCAAAGCCTCGTGGGCCTAAGACACCGGTGGTGGTGGATATGACAGACGAGAAAGCGACGGATCACTACGTAATACCAAGGCGGAAGATACCAGTGCTCGGCCAAGAAGTGGCGGATCACTACACAATACCACGGCGAAAGGTACCACCAGTAGGGGCTGCTGGCTCCGTTTCTGCGCCCCACGGACAAACACCTGATGCTGCTGTGGTGCGTGCAACACGGAAAAGCGCTCGTTGGGATGCCACACCGTTCTCTGCGCATGTGCCTCCGCTACCCACCGTTGCGGCTGGTGGGGTAGCTGCACCCCATAGACAATCACGCGCTGCTGGCGGTGCGGCACCTGTCGCTGGTGCCACTTGGCGTCGAGAGAGTGCAGGTCTGCGTCGCACCTGCTGCGGTCACGTGCTGAATGAGCCCACCGATATCCAAACCGCGACGACGTGTGATTGTATGTGCTGTCGTCGGGTGGGGCTACCGGCATCGATGTTTTCCAAGACGCAGCGAAAAACACGCAGTGTCACAATGCGCAAGTGTGTGGATTGCACCCAGCCCATGCCCGGGAAGAATGCGCTCAAGAAGGCACGCGTTGTCGAGCAGCGCCGGAAGGAGAAGGAGCACGAAGCCAGAAGTCCGCGGCATTCCAAAAAGGAGCACCCGAAGCCGGCAACACGGGCGGCCGCAGTGAAAGCGCGTGCTAGCTGGAAGTCCAAAGCGTCAAACAAACGCGTATTGGAAGTGTCGTCTCAGTCCCCAAAAGATTCGACAAAACGCAGAAAGGGTGCCTTTGATAGTGGACGTCGAGCGGATGACCCAGCCGAACCGCAACGCAGAATGGAGAGACGAGAGGGGAGGGAGGCGGAGACGTGGGCCTTGACGAAGCAGTTGATTTCACGATTGGGGGCTTCGGCTGAGGTACGCGATCGGAAAGTGGCAGTGGCAGATCGCCGTAATACAGCAGCGAAAGAGGGGACGGTAGAGAGTCGACTGGAGAGAAGTCGTGACCTCATCGTCAAGACGATGAACCTGCCTCCCCCACTGCCGCGTTCGCCTCCGCCGAGTTATTATCGCGACTGGTGACCTTCAGGACGCCCGAACAGGCCGTTAAAGTGCCGCGTACGACTCGTTCTTGATGTGTGTGCTTCGTAATGAAGCACGGGTCCAGACACTTCGCTGGTTCAAGCACGTTCCGCTGTCGCTGCTGCTTTGGTCAGGACGACTTTGGCGTCAGTCAGGATGCATGCGCAGAGGGAGCCGTGCCGAAAGGGATCGATGCGCATGCGCTGCGTCTGTCGAGAAACTGTGGCAAGGGTTGGCGAATGCTGAAGCCGCTCTCGGAGCGACTTCTTGTCAAGCGACAAAGCGCCGTCACGCGGAGGTGCATCGACTCCTCGGCGGAATCAATCGCCTACCCGTCCCCGAGTAGTGATAACCTCGAGGTGAGCCAGAGAAAGCTGAGTGACGCGTTAGAGAGCTAGAGTGCCCAATTTTGAGCTTGCACTCGATAGACACAAGACACTCGCATGTGGCCATGCGTCGGACACCTTCGGTCAATCTGACAAGTTCAGATTCTGCAGCGTCTGTTGTTTTACATTCGCCTGATTGCCTTTTGTCGATTCAGAACCCGTCAAGCACCGCATTGCCACGCGGTTAGGTCAGCATGGACATGTGCCCTGTTTTGTCACAGCAGTATGTTGAAGTGGCTTCCAAATGATCAGCACATGTCATTTTGCGCACCTTCCAAATCCACCCATACAAAGTCCAAGCACCACACCAAGAATTGACATTTTCAGCATCTCTTCCCCTACCAAAAGATCTACGGGCTTCTAATCAGAGCACATCGTCTTCCACGAGCGGCTCAAGTACGGAACAATCCCGTCACATTCCAGAAGCGTCGCGCCTGATCTGAAGCGCTCTTCGCCTGCTTCTTCCGCTCTTCCTGCTCCCCCTCAACCCCGCCTCCTTCCTCCGACGGCCATGCCGTCTCCTCCGTCCGGGATGCCTCCGTGGATGAGCAGCGACGACTCCAGCAGCAGCAGCAGCTGGTTGGCGGGGCGGCCGCCTCCCCACCACCCAAGTCGGTACGTCGGCGCCAGTCAACGCGAAGAGTTCAGCCACAGCGGCACGGAAAGCGACGCGGCCGACGACGCCGACGACGATCTGGAGCAGCAGCAGCAGCAGCACTCGCTGGGGGAGCGACAGCCGTTATTGAGCTCCAGGAGCTCCGGAGACAACGGGGCGCTGACTGCGGCGGCGCTGTCTCCCAGCATCGGCCAGTCGTCGGCGCTGTTGCGTCGCAATTTCCAGGGCTCTCACGGCAAACGCAAGTCCACAGATGTGCTGGCTCTGGGCTGTCTGGCCACGTACTGGATCGGCATGATAGCTCTGGCGCTCACGGCGTTTTCGCACGAGAGCAACGTGAGTTTCGCGGAGTATATTAAGAGCGGCGTGGACTTCCAAGGGCATTCGTGTGGAACGCATCGCTTCGTGTACTTTCCTGATGTGAGGGCCAATCCGGACTTTGGCTTCTGCGTGGATCAATGCCCAGCCAAAGACGGAGAGCTACTCAAGGTGCAGCTGCCGCTGCAATCCTCGAAATCCAAGACTGACGGGTCCGCTCAGCTGCATGAAGTGGAGTTCAAATCGTACGCCACGCACAGATGGGCCTATGTGTGTGCGCCAGCCGAAGGTTTGTTCGCTTGCTCTTCCGCTTGTGGGGCTTGTGCGTGTGTCTAAATGATTGCTGCGTGGCCGCTGTCGTACATGCTAGTCAAATCGGAGGCGATCATGATCGCTCAGTTGCAAGACACTCTGGGTCGCTTCGTTGGTGCTCTGGGCAACGTGAGTCGTCACAACAGCAGCCTGTCATCTCCACCTCGTGGGCGTTATCGCCGTCATCTAACACTTCTGCTGTACAGTGTTGGCAGGTGTTCATCATCACCAGCGGCGTCTCGTTGGGTTCGGCAGCGCTGTACCTCATCCTACTGCGGTACTGCGGCTGTATCACTGTGCTGCTCTCGACCGGAGGCATCCAGGCCACACTCACCTACAGTAGCTATCGACTGCTGATGGCCGCGGCCGACCCGCTGTCCTACGCGAACGACCCGGTGATGCTCAGCTCGCTGCAAGTCGGGGCCGTGGCCATGTGTTGTGCCGCCATCCTCTTCTTGCTCTTCGCAGTGGTGATGATGTCGCGGCTGTTGCTGGCCGGCGCCTTCATTACGCATGCGTCTTGTGCTCTATCGCAGCTGAAGCGTCTACTGGTCGTGCCCTTCATCTCCTACGTGCTGCTGTTGCTGCTCTTTGGCTGGGGGATCCTGGTCACGGTCTGTCTCTTCGGTGCCGGCGAGACTTCCACTCGGGTCGCGACCATCTCAGCGAACTCACCATCCTCTATCCAAGTCGAGACGGAGGCCTTCCAAGTGAGCACGAAGCTGCGGTGGCTCGTCCTGTACCACGCGTGGGGCATGTATTGGTCTGTGAACTTCCTGCTATCAATCGGCGAGATGATCACGGCCACGGCTGTGTCCTTGTGGTATTTCTCGCCGGAGAACAGGGTCACGGGGCTCAAAGACTTCGAGGAGCCCGACCCAGTGTCCTACTCAGCTCAGACGACCGCCAAGTACCATCTCGGGACGCTGGCATTGAGCTCCGGGATCGTGGGGCCCGTGGAATACATCCGCTCGTTCTTCCTGTACCTCGAAAACAAGAACGAGTTCGATGCCAACCCGTTCACGGAGTTTGCGGCCAAGTGCTGTTGTGTAAGTTTTGCGTGGCTTACTGCATACTTGACGAGCTTCTGACTTACTGACGAAGAAATGTGTGCTTCTTTTTTATGACAGTGCTGCATCTGCTGCTTCAAGTACTGCCTCAAGTACATTTGCAAGGAGGCCTTCTACATCACCGCCATCCAAGGCACCACCTTCTATTCGTCCGGCAAGGTACGACGCCACCTTGCTGCGGTTGTCTCTATCCTTTTGCTGCGCTCACTGCTGACCCTGCTGTCCCCAATCCGACACATTGGCCAATGTTAGCTGGCGTACACGTTGATCTCCTCCAACTTGCTTCGGGTCGGAGCGCTGAGTCGGATCGGCCACGCGTCGGTGCTTCTTGGCAAGCTCATCGTGTGCACCACAACGTGTCTCATCGCGTGGTTCCTGCTCGATGATGTACGTTCCAAGCTCCTCACGTCTGCGATTGTCTGGCTAGACGAGTGGATTCTAATGATTGCACGTGGTTGAGCAGATCCCGTCGCCGGTGCTGCCGCTGGTGGTGATCGTGCTGTTCTCCTATAGTGTAGCGCACGCCTTCATGACGGTGGGGATTCTTCGAGAGTGCGATTGTCGGGGGGTATGTATACTCATGGACTGACGGACTGACGGACTGACTGGGACTGTAATGACTGGGCAGATCTATGAGACGTCGATCAACATGCTGCTCATGTGCTTCACTCTGGACGAGAACATGCACGGCGGACGGGGGAACGCCGCTCACGCCTCGGCGCCGCTGATTCGCTCGGTAAACGACCATCTGCGGCCGAAATGGCAAACCGATCTCTAGGGCCGGTGACTCCGGTCGTCGTGCTGTATTTCTTGATGGCCCGCATCGCCTTGGGCTTTCCCGTTTTGGATTATTAAATGCCACTGCTCAAGGGTACACCTTGTCCAGCTTGAAGTCGTGGCAATTGAGCTCGGGAGCAGGCGATGAGGGAAGTCACGCTGCGTTGGCCAGTGCACGTTGTGACAGTAGTGGCTGCTGAGGCGGGTGGGTGGACCTTCAACCGGGACATGGCTACATTTCGGAGGAGTGAGCTTGGACCGTTGCGTTGGATATCGTATGGAGGGCTTCGAAGTCCATCTGCAGGTGTCGCCACTGCCAGATGAGCGCTGGCAAGGCGCGGAAGCGCAAAAGCTACGGACCGAATGGATCGGCGGCTTCAGCTTTTCGGCTTGAGGCCCTCGCCTCGACGCCACGTGAAGCACTCCCTATGGGCCAACTCGGCGTGTTTTCTGTGTCCGGTTGTGGCGACATGCCAAGGTTGCGGGAAGTCTGGATGTATGGGCTTCTCCAATTCTTGACGCAGTCTTGCCCGCCTCAATTGAACATTCGCATCCCACAGTTCGCGGGCGAAAACCTTGTGACAAGTTGCCGCGTGCCTTGCGAAGACGCCTTTGCGGCGGCACGCACGCCCCACTCCGACACACCAAGGAGCTCCCTCCGCATCCTCCCCCCCCTGCCGAGGCTCGACACGGCAACGCCGCACTGGTTCAAGTCGGAATTCGTCGGGGGGAGTGGGTCGGGGAGAGGAGAGAGGTGTATCCTGACGCGTCCTTCTTCCGCCAGCCGTCGCGAAGAGCTACGAGCCGAGTTCGTGTTTTCCGATACCTCTTCTCTTCGATACTGAATGGCATACCACCAAGCATAAAAGGGCGTCCCATCGACAAGAAACGACGCGATTCGACTAAGTCGCCGTGATTTGTGTTGTTCTCGCGATAACTAATCCGAGCAGCCATTCCGTGAACATTCGAAAGCAAAGGTGTACCCAAATATCCGGACGAAGCGACGCTGGCTGCACAGCGGAAGACGTATCACAGCGGAACAGAAACGTCTCTGCTCGGGCGTGGAAGAGCTTCTTCGCCTGCGCGACGCCGCGATCTGCGCCGGCGGCTCTGGTGCTTCCCGCCATTGCACACGCTCACTCGCACAGCTCCAAGCTGGCAACTTCCCATTCGCGCTTCACTTTCGTTCTCGACGCCACACCAACTGGCCCCAAAGCAGCGTGTCGCAGCATCCACCGCAAAAGCAGTACATCAGACGAGTCCACCCTCGCCGCGGTCGCCTCTCATCCACTAAGATACGATAATCCACCCCTCGAAATCCATGTACACCACACCATTTCATGTCACACAGCTGCACAGTTCGCAGCCACTTGCTGTTCTTGCCACCGACTCCTCTCGCATAGAGAACCTCAATGGTCACAGCACACGAACATATCTCAGTACATGCACCTCCTCTCCTCTCTATTTTTACATCCACCTTTTTAACGACCTGGCGCCCTGATCCAACGTCCAAAGCAGGATCCATCCTCCCACTTGCCGCACTCGCCGTCCTTCCTGATATCTCGGCTGCCAAGGATCGCGTCCTGAGCTTCCTGCGGTTGCTGCCATTCCCAGAACGGCGTTGCTTGGCTCGCGTCTCTGTCCGCTCTGAAGCGCCGCGTTGCTGCAGCTCTCGGCCGTTCGAAGCGGCCGCATGGAGCTCGAGGCCCAGCCCAAGGAGGAACCCGTCGCCCCAGCAGAGGAGGAGGCCATGGCGCCTCAGGCTCAGGAGACAGCGGGCGCTCTACAGTCCGACGCGCCCATTGACGCCACGCAGAAGAGCGAAGACGACGAGATCAGCACGACCGACACGTCACGCAACGACGACGAGATCAGCACGACCGACACGTCACGCAACGACGACGACGTCGACGACGACGTGGCTGAATGCGACGTCGAAAGCGAAGGCACCAACGCGTCCGGCGAAGTAGAGAAGAAGGAGACGACGGAGCAGCCGCGAGATCGCGTGACGCGCGCCGCGTCCTTCTCGAGCTCTGGCGCCGGTTCGGCGTCGTCCGCCGGCTCCCAGGCCCGTCGTTCTATCACGAATGCACGCGCGTCGAACCCGCTGCGAGGCGATACAAACCTCAAGATCTTCCTACCGAGCGACAACCTGGCGCTCAAGGCCATCTTGTCCCCACAAACGCCCCGCTCTCCGTCAAGAACGGCCAGTGAAGGGGACGTTTGGGACGCCAAGACCACAGCAGCCACGGCCAACACCTCGGCTAACCTGCTCGACAAGCTGCTGTTCCGAGGCAATGGCGCTCCGGTGCAAACCGCAGCGAAGAAGTCCGTGGGTAGCTTGGTGGAGGAAGATCTGGAAGCCATGAACGTCGTGGTGATGAACTCCAATCTGCCGCCGCCGCCCTTCGCCAACATGTTCGCCTGCGAATCCTGTCGCGACGACATTGGCACTCTGCTCTCCAAAGGCCGCCACCACTGCCGCAATTGCGGCGGCTCCTTCTGCGCCGAGTGCTCGAAGCAGACGATCGTGGTGCCCTTTCAAGCCTATCTGAGTCGTGGAGAGCTGCGGGTTTGCGACGGTTGTTTCCATCGCATTCAGAACTTCCAGAGTCAGCTGAAGAGCTCCAGTGTGACTTGGAGTGGACTACCTCCGCCCAGTAGTGAGGATATCGAGCGGGACTTCCGCCTTGCAGACGGAGAGTCCCCCGTGTCCATCTTCAATTGTGCGCTGTTCCAAGACGCCACGCCGTTCTACGGCCACCTCGTGCTTACGCGGAAGAGGTTGTGCTTCCAAGGCTACGCCGACTCCACCAAGCGCAAGGTGGCGTACTCGCAGATCATGTCGCTCCTCAAGCCGCAGTTCTACTACATCAATGGGCTGCAGGTCAAAACGAAGCGCAAAGAAACCTTCTTCCTCGCCGAGTTCAACGGACTGCGAGACATGTGCTTCCTCCGGCTAGACCAGCTGATTCGAGCTTACCAAGAAGCCAGCAAGCTGAAAGACGGAGGCTGCGGCAAGTCGCCCAGCTCCAAGGAGCTGCGGAAACAAGCGCTTGGACGACGACGGTCATACAAACTCATAGCCGAGCACATGGCCTCCACCTCCGGTAGTACTACGAACGGTCCCCCACTGTCCTCTTCCTCGGGTGCCATGCTCACTCCGCCACTAAGTGGGGGAGACAGTATGTCGAATTTCACCTCGTCGTCGTCGGTGTCCACTGTGGGGTACATCGACGTCGACGAAGACGAAGAAGCCAATGCAGAGGTGCCGTTGAGTGACATTCTGGAGGAAGTCGAAGGCAATTGCGAGTGCACGGACGACGGCAAGTCCAGCACAAGCGACGAAGAGCCGTTCGAGCCACTACCACCTGATCCGCTGCTGGAGAAGATGACGGTGCTATTGGACTGTGACATGCGTGCCGACGTGAAACGCGTGTTCGATCTGCTCTGGAACGACGGGCCCGGGCAGGAGTTCCTGTTTGATAACATGGAGAAGTCGCGCGACATCGACATTGACGTGGGGTCCTGGCAAGCCGTGGACCGCAACAACCCCGAGCAAATGGAGGAGATCCGCCGAGGCTTTGAGATCTCCAAGGAGGAGGACTACACGCTATTCCGCCAGGTGAAGTCGCTGCATCCGCCGAAGATATCGTTCCCAGGTCTGCCTGCGTATGCTGGCTGTACGAGGATGCAGCGCTTCCGACTGGACAAGAGCTCGCAGGGCGGAGACAAGTGGGACCGCTTCGTGGTCTCGGAGCTCAACCGCATGAGCAAGATCCCGTTCAGCGACTACTTCGAGGTCGAGTCGCGCTTCGTGGTGTCACGAGACGGCAAGAACTACTGCCACGTGCAGGTGGGCCTGGTCGTGAACTTCCGCAAGGCCACGTGGTTCAAGTCGCAGATCAATTCGTCCACGCGATCCGAGTCCAAGGAGGCGCTGGAGGCCTGGGCCAAACAGGCCATCGAGTTCCTCGAGGCCCAGCGGCATCGTGCCGTCTCGCTATCCCCGAAGCTCGGGGCGTTGTCTACCTCTGACAGCTTCGGCGAGCTCGAGTCCGTCAGCAGTGGCAGCCCTCCAGCCCGCAAGCGGTCGCTCTCCAGCGCTCGGTCCGTCATTGAGCAAGCCTGGAGCGCTGCCACTCCGCCTGCGTCTTCGAAAACCGTGGCAGTTGGCTCGGAAACGGCCATGGAGGGTGTTCGATCACCGCGATCGCTCGTGCAGTGGCTGCTGCTTGGCCTGGTGGTGTATTGCCTCGTACTTCTACGCGGCCAGCACACACAGATGCAGCAGCTCACGGTGGTGACTACGAAGCTGCTTCAGCAGTTGCAGGAGCAGCAGACGCAGATGCAAACGCAGAGCCTGAAGAGCTGCGAAGGTGGCTCTGTGGCAGACGCCATGCAGACACTGCAGCAGTTCGTAGACGCCTCCACAAACTAACCCAACTCAACTTAATTCTGATAGATTGCTAGATTGAACTTACTCCGCCTGAATGCCTTGCTTTAACCACTGACTCCAGTGCTAGCGCATGCAGCTGAGCCTCCAGCAATGCCTCCCAATCAGCCAATTTGGTTGAACCCTGAGCTCGTTGGTGCTGGCTTGAGGACGGCCACACGCGGTCGGCTCTGGATATGTCTGATATTGAGCACACGATGCAGAATCACCCGCTCCAAGTGCTGGAGGCGGCGATTGAGTCTGCGTGGTCGCCACGCTGGCAATACAAGCGCAGGACTCGAGTCTCATCTGCTGGCGCGTCTTCCTGTCACGTTGAAGGAGTGGCGGCTGACTTGTCAACCAAGAGCGTTGGAAGGATTCGCGTCAGCATCGCGTTGATAAGTATACCAGAGTTGAGTGCTAGCACATGCATAGCTCTTTCGCCTAGAGTGGACCGAATGCAGTCGCATTTCCAAAATCACAAGCTCCCCGGCATTATCGTGTTCGCCTTTCACTCCATCTTCGGCTCGACCTTCGGCAGCTCCGCCTTCACCTCCATCTTCACCTCAGCACCTGTCGTTTGGGATCGCGTGCTGGCCCTCGCTCGGGTCGGGATGCCTCGCGCAGGCACTTGCTCTTGCGCTCTGGATACTGGTGGCGTGTACGTCGACGGGTCGACTGCCGGCGCTCTCCGCTTCGGTCTCGGCCGAGCCGCGGCTTCTTCTGCCTTGCGCTTCTTCTTCGAGGCAACCCACTCCTTGGTCCTGGCCTTCTGTTTCTTCGTCTTCTTCTTCTGATCGCGGTCAGCATTTCTCGACGGCTTCTTGATCTTCACGCTGCTGTTCAACTGGTCAAAGAGCGTGGGGTTCTCTCGCTTCAGTAGCGCTGCCTGTCGATCCAGCGCCTGCTCCTCCGTGGCGATCTGCTGCTCGTAATCCTCCTTGGTCTTGGAGCTCCGCAGTTTACTGGCAGCCTCACGCTTGCGTAGCAGCGCCCGTCTAGCCATCTTCAGGCGAGCCACACGGTTCGTGAACACGTCAATGTACTCCTGGTCCCTCTCCTGTGTCCTCGTTCGACGCTGCTCGATGGGGAGCTCAGGTTTGGCCCGCGTGGGAGTCACCCGCGGCGGCTCTCCGCGGTGCACGTTGCCTGTACAAGCCTTGCATTTACGAACGGCACTACGTGCCTCACTCTTCTGCGTATTGGAGAAGCACGAGTCGGGAAGAACCAGCAGACAACACCTGCAAGCCAACTGGGCTTCGGCCTTCAGCAGCTCGGCTTGAGGCACCACCAGCATCGCATAACCACAAGCCGAGCAGCACGGGACAGTCGGAGCTTCTGCCTCCGTTTCTGGCTGTAAATCAATGATTGCCGGCTTGATTTCCTCTTCTCCGACCGGTAGAGAGAGCGCTTCAGCCTCGGAAGAGGCCGACGCAGCAACTGCAGACGCGGGAGGCAGCATGCCCAGCACGTTGATGGCCATTGACACCTCGACTTTCACCTCTGGAACTGCAGCTGCAGAGCTCGGACTTGATGGCGGCATTGGAAGACACGCTGGGGTTGTAGTACGCGCCGTCCTCGCTCTCCGTGGAGCTGCCGCCGTCCGAGCGGTAGTCCATGGCGGCGCTCATCGCCGACGAGCTCCGCTTGGCTGGCTAGTCAAGAACAACTGGTGGCGTGACACAATAGTTCGCGATTGCGTGTAAAGTTACATTCGGTTGATGTATACGCATACCGGTATACGCTTACACAGTCAACTATACTGGCATAAAGTTGACAGTATAATGGAACCTCCGACGTAAACTAGACTCCAACGCCCACTTCAACATGATGGATGGATGAATGGCGTGGATCAGTCTTAAATTGCTTTAACGATGCAAAGGCTTATACGACCGCGCGCTTGGCTGTGTCTGATCCAGGGCCAGCGACTCACGGAAGCGGAAGTCGTAGGCGACGTACTCGTACGCCGAGACCAGAGCATGCGGGTGGCCATAGGCGTACTCGAGCATCGTGGCATCCTCCAGCCTCCCGTACGACAGCAAGACGCCCAGACTCGCGTTGTCCAGTTCATTCTGCGTGGCGGTGGGCAAGACGTCGTCTTCGAAGCCAAAGTCTCCGGCGTACCAGTCGCAGATCTTGGGTAGGTATACCGTTCGTCTCTCGCGGTCGAAGCGCAGCACAGGCTCCACCACTTGTCGTGTGGCCTCGTCGAGCTGCGCATCCAGGCGAGACACCGTGTAGATGGGGACACACTCCGAGCAGGAGAAGGTCATGCAGTTAAGCGCGAAATTGAAGCGGAAGTCGGGCTTCCGCAGCTTCAACAGCACTCGTGGGTCGTCGGACTCGGGGTCGAATTGTGGGATCGCGAGGAAGGCGAGAGGCAGCCGTAGCGGCGTCATGGCGGCTCGTAACACGCCGTGTTCGATCTCCGCCAATGAGAAGCACATGCCGACGTTATCGTGGTCCGTCACG
>MBAC02001876.1:0-22923 GCA_001712635.2 Nothophytophthora sp. Chile5
TGCCGCTTTCAAACCGGCTCTAGCACGAACTGGTATTCGTGCTAGAGCTCGAAAATGCCCTTGGGTCGTTTGGAGAGCCGAGTAAGAGATGCTCGTTGGTGCACCGCCATTGAGACGGTCGTATGCGTCGCGACATCATTGTCCTGCGCTATTACTTGGCCCCACGTCGCGTTGACGCGCGGCGTGAACGACGAAATTGCCTTGCTTGCAAACCCAGGCGTGCTGGACCTGACGAAGACCGGCATCATCTCTTTTTGTGGTTCTGGGTCACCACCGTAAGCTCTCTCGTTCAGCCAGTGACACAGGTCGTCAGGCCTGATGCGAAGGAGTGACTCCGTCGTGAGCTCGGCGTTGTTCGCGTACTCAACGCCATATTTGAACACTATATACTTCGTTAGAAACACCATGTACCGCGCTATTTTCTCTGCGATTATTTGACTGTGATTCTCCTCCGATCACCGGAATTGCAACCCCTCTGTAGTTACTTGCTTTTTGTATAGCCATGGGTTGCAAAACCGCCTGATTTTTGCAACTGTAAATGCAACCGAAGCACCACCGTATTGGCGTTGTATTTTGTGTGACATTGGCTGATACTGCTTCTCAATGTTGCTTTCACCCAATCAGCTTTCGCATACAAAATAAAATCGCTAAAATATCCACAAATACAACCCCGGTTGCAAATGGCTTGTATTGTCGCCATTCAAGTTGAAGTGATGCAACAACAGCAAAGCTTCAAGCGATAAATTACTACAAGCGTGTGCTTCTGCATGGTTGCCTACCCGTTCGGGGCTGGCTGCGAGAGCAAGAGGGTGAGGTTCAGACAAAGAAGGTGGTGGATTTGCGGGCATCAGACGTCTGGGAGATGGGGCTCTCGTCCACGGACGAGTACGCGACCGACGGGGACGACGACGACGACGGATCCATGCTCTGGCTGTCTAGGGAACCTGTGAACACGGCCAAGCTCTTCATCTCGACGGACTTTCGGCGCGTGGACTCCATCGCCGCCATGTTCAGCGCCGTGTGCTCCGGGAAGGCGTAGCTGTGTCCCTGGGTGGACACGCTGCTGTAGCCGCTCTCGCCCGTGTGGTCGCTCGCGAGACACCTGCCGCCGCCGTTGCGGAAGCTGGAGGCGCTGCTGTTGCCTTGGATGTCGAACAGCTTCTCACGCACGAAGTCGGCGAGACGCGTGCCGTACTCATCGGGCGGCACGGCACTCACATCGTGTGTGTCTTTGCAGAGGAGCACCCCCAACAGCCAGCGCTGTACAGTCCAGCGCCAGTTGTAGCGCTGCAGCATGTCCACGATGCCCACATAGTACACCTCCTCTCTGTCGTGGGAGGAGAAGCCTCCTTGGTGTAGCTCGCGCTTGTCGGGGGAGTGATAGCGCACGCCGAGCAGAATGCTGTAGTCGATGATGCCTCGGCTGGCCAGGAACACCACGTCGCTGCAGAGCTGGTCCTGCTGCAAGGCCGTGTTGGCGTACGACAGCGAGATGCCGGAGCTGAGCTTGAGGAAGTCGATGTCCATCATGAGTTGGCTGATGGGCTGCTTGTCATTGGCGATCTGGATCAAACCCTCCATGTCAGTGGCACTCACGGCCTGTCGTCGGTCGCGGTTTCCCTTCAAGTCAAACCGCTGGTCCACAGGCCCGCCGTTGAACAGGTTCTGCATCACAACGAAGTACATGCGACGCGTGCCGATGGGCAGCGAGATCGAGTGGCAGCCAAAGTACCGACACAGCATCGACTGCGGGTTTGACTGCAAGTACTCGTGATACTGCGGCCTGCACAAGCCAAAGTGTCAGTCAGCAAAGGTTTCCACAGCTCCAAATGCGACCTCAAGACCCACAAAAGCACGCACAGAATGGCTCGCAGCGTGTCGAACTCCTCCTTGGGCACACTTTTGACCATGAACTGCTTGTTCGCTGCTCTCTCAAAGCATGCATAACATCCCAAACTCGATTAGAGCGTATGCATTGCCACGAAGAGAGGACAGGCGACGCACCAGTGAAGTAGAAGATGTTGCCGCTCTTGCCTTCCGAGCCGTGCTCGCTCAGCAGCTTGGCTGGGTCGAAGGACTGCATGTAGAAGTCCTGGTCGATGTCGAACTGCGCACGAATGCGATGGAAGATCTTGGGGGCGCAGTCACGGAAGGTGAGCACGCTGTTGTTGCCCTTCTGGCCGTAGACAATCACGCCCATGGACACCACGCGGTTGTAGGCGTCGTACGTCACGTCCGAGTTGCAGCCGCCCGTATCGGGTAGAGCGACGTCCGTGTCGGAGCCGGTGCACCCGCCGCTGCCGCTGCCTCCTGCAGCCGCCTCCTCGACGAGCTGTGCCTGTTTGATCGACTCCATGATGCCCAGCGACATGTACCGCATCACGTCCATGCGGAGCTTGTTAGACACGTCGATCTTCTCCGCGTGGTTGCCGTTGGGCGCCGCGCCTCCTCCACTCGTCGACATCAGCGTCGCGCCACCTGCTGGGATCTGCGCGATGGTGGTTCGCGACGGGTTGCTGGAGTTGCTGGCGTCTCCGCTGCTGCCATCCCCCGCGTCCCCTCCATTGAGCGCCTTGAAGACGCCAGCATCGCGACAGAAGAGCGCGAACACTGCGAGCGTCTCCAGCACCAGCGACAGCTGGTCCAGTGCGTTGGGGGTCATGGAATCGAAACTCGTGTTCAGCTCCACGAGGTAGATGATGAAGGAGACGATCGTGTGGACGGCGAAGACGCCCAAGTACGGCAGAATGCGCTTGGCCATGCGTCGAGTGGTCTCGTGCGCGTGGGTCTCGAGCCTGCGCGAGCGACGCCACGACAGCATGAGCGCTCCGCCGATGTAGAGCAGCGCCAGGTAGGCCGGCAGATGGAAGTAGATCGTGACGTTGGCAGATATGTGCGACTGGAATTCCGCAAAGACGAAGCGGAAGACAAAGCAGTAGAGCAGCGAGACCGGCCAGGCGTAGATGTGGTGCTTGACGTTGTCGGCGTTAAAGGGAAGGAACGGGTTCGAGAGCGAGAAGATGAGGTCCATCGCCAGCATGAGGAACCATAGCGTGCTGGACGTGTTGAAGAAGAAGTCGAACCAGAAGAAGACGGACACGTAGGGCTCCAGGTCGTATTTATCCTCGCCGAGCTCGTGGTTGGCCACCCTGGCGATAGTGGCCGGCACCAGACCGCCTTCTTTATCCACGTCCAGCATGGGGTGCCACGACTGCAGCGCCACGCGGGCGAGGTTGGAAATGCTCACACTCATGAAGATGCACATGAGCACGGGGCCTGGGTGCACTCTGGCGCTCGGGTACTTGACGAAGAAGTAGATCATGGCGCCACTCGAGACCAGACCCGAGATCAGCGCCGTCAACTGCCACGCGAAGTACAGCGTGTCCATCTTGAACATCGCTGCGCTCTTTCACTCTCTTCAAGCTGCAATAGGCGGGTTATTGCCGAGTCGAGGGCCGTGGCAGGCGAGAAATCGCCGCGCGCACCTCGACAGGAAGGCCGCGTGCTACTTACGGGACAGTCGATACGTTTCTTGATGTTTGCTGGGGCTTCAACGAGCGCCTTACTTAGGCACGGCAGGAAACCTAGCAGAGGAATTGAACCGAAGCGCGAAGAAGGCGTAATGGGCAGAGGAGGAGTGCGGCGCACTGGCTTAATCCCGAACTGTTTCGTCCAGCGCAACTGGTCGCTCCGTCGGGCTCACAGCCGTCTGTGTGTTCTTCCGTTTTGCCTGGAGGTTTCTTCTATTTTTTCATGCGCCTGAATGCTTTGTACTGCTTCGCCGCTGTTGGGGAGCGACGGTAAAATGGAAAGAACAAGAAAGCGCGGAACCCTTTCAAATGCGGACGAAAGAGCACAGTTCCCACGCCAGCTCTGCGCAGTTGAGGCGCGATTGGGGCGGTGGTCGCTTGCGAGGACGGACGAAGGGCTTGCTGGCCTTCAGCCCAGGTAGCGGAACGCGACGGGAGCGTTCTCCAGGACTCGACGTCGACCTTGACAGCCTCGATCTTCGACGGTTTGGAACCGCAATCGCGAGCGTGAAAAGGCGTGAGCACATGCAGTGAGTACATCCATTTGAAAGGCGATGCAAGCGAACAAGACGCACGCACGCAGAGGCTTGAGCACTCGCCGCGTGGGATCCTGCATTGAGAACGATAGCGACTTGGTGCAAGGGTCGGGACGGGGAGAGGCTGGTGCGCTGGACTCAACTGGACGAACCGTCAACTGCAACGGGCGACAGGGCTAGAGAAAGAGAGAGCAAGCTCACGGCTTCTCTGGGCCCAGCAAGCAGTGCTCATGGGAAACCTGTCGGTTTCGAACGTAAATGGCGAGACCGGTCTATTTTTTCACCACTTCCAACAGACGCATAGCTACATGTATTCCCACAGAACGCCGGCGCAGGAGGCGAAGCCCAGCAGTTCCGCCACTCGATGGACTCATGGGAACCACGCACGACAACTGACACGACAGCGAAGCGGCAGATCTGCTGAGCTTGCAGCTCATCCTGGCCCTCGGCCTGACGCCACCCACCCACCCAAGCTTGGTTGCGCATTGCACTCCGTGCTGGGGGTCCGACACCGGATGCCGCGCCTCCTGCTGGAGATGACGCCGCGACAGCCTGCGGAGTTGCCAGGGCAACGCCTGCAACACAGGGAGGAGCGCCTGATGCCCACGAACGCGGAGCTCCCGCGTCTGAGCCCGAGGTCCCACTCACTGACGCTCCATCCTCAGGAAATAAGATCCCAAGATCGGGCTTCTTTTTTCAACAAAAGTAGAAAGCGAAGCATTGCAACGCGCCATTCAGTTTTGAAGGTAATGCATTGTGAGAGTACTGGTGTTGGTAGGAATGCTAACTGGGATCCCGTTCACTTATATTGTATTTAGCAACGTTATCAGGTTTAGAGGTATCTGTTTTGCCGGAATGCGTTGGCTGCAGCGCCATGCACGACGCGGGTGAGTCATACCATCGCACCTAGTCGAAGCCAGCCGACACTTCATTTTCGTGACGTGCCACACCACTTCCGTCTCAAACGGCAGAACTGGTGTGGCCACACCACATTAGCATTTGGATCTTGAAAGGTCGCGACCTTTCATGACCCGAGCTCCCAAGATACTTCACGCGACTATGATAGTGTTGGAGGCTATTGACGCGTCCTTGTTGCGGATCACGCCTTCTGGGCAAAGTATCTGCTAACGTTGGTATCGATCGAGCTGTGGGCCGGCCGCTATGGGAGCTGCCAATGGGACGGCGCTGCGTCTGGTCGATGCCGACGTGGAGCTGCGGCGCGAAACAAAGGACTTTGCTCGGTGTACGTTGAGTATGCGCCGTGCTCTCTTGATGTTCTGGTGCTTTACGACCCTGACGTATTGCTGGCTGGCTGTTCACAGGGACCTTAGGAGATGTGGAGGATCTCCATCGGCGCTTCCAGAAGAGCTTCGGCTTTGCGGTCACCGCGAGTCAATTCGAGAGCCTCCTGCTGCTCAAGGCGCCCGACAGTGTGGGGATCGACGAGATCTTCGACGCGTTAGACGCCAATCGCGACGGCCGCGTGGACGGTCTTGAGCTCCTCGCGGCGTTGGCGTGCGTCTGCCGTGCGTCGTTCGAGGACAAGGCGCGATGTACGTTCAAGTCTGAGTCGTAGGCTGCGACAGGATCAGATTTTCACCGAGGTATTCTGTCGTGTACTTGCCGTGTCAGTTGCCTTCGAGCTCTTTGATTTCAACCACAACGGCTCGCTTTCAGTGGCGGAGCTGGTGAGTCTTCTCTCCCTTCATAATCGACGGAGGGTGTGTACTTATACGAGTGCGTGGGTTTGAACTGCTAGGCCCTGCTGATGAAGTCCGTTCTGGTTGGCATGACACTCTTAACGGGCGGCAGCTCCGGCAGCTCCGGTGGCGCGTCTCCCCTCACCTCACAATCCGCTCCAGACAGCAACAGCTCCATGGAAGCGATGCTGTTGTGTCTCGGTCTGGCGGAGAGCGCCTTCTCCTGCTCGGATTCAGCCGCCGCCGCTCTCGGCTTTGAGGCCTTCATCGCGTGGGCGCGCAGCAATCGAGAGTTCATGCTGCAGGTGGAGCGCTTCCGCCTCATCGCCGAGAAAGCCGTAGGCTTCGAGGACGCACTCTCGCTACCGAATGGCAGTGACGATGACTCCGATCTGGATGCAGAAGAAGCGGAAGCCAGTGACCGCCATTCAAATGTGGGGGTCAAAGGACGCACAGAGCTACCGGCGGCCTGGATGATAGAGCCAATCCCTCCGTCCTTCCCTGCTGCTGGTAAATCGCCCAAGAAGGACACTGGCATGCCGCCACCTGCGAATCTGCAGTTGGAATGGGTTTACGGCACCAACGGCCCATCGACACGGAATGCATGCCGGCTGCTGGTCACGGGCGAGGCGGCGTACTTCGTAGGCAACTACGCCATCCTGTACTCGTCGGAACCTCACGAACAGCGATACTATCGCGGCCACCGACGTGCCATCGGCTGTCTGGATGTGAATGCGGCTGGGGAGATCGTGGCCACGGGAGACGCCAACGTTTCCAGCAGCAGCAGTGGGGAAAGTGCCGAGATTCACGTGTGGAGCGCCCGAACGCTGCAATGTCTCGCAGTACTACGCAACTTCCATCCAAGTGGTGTAGCACACGTGAGTTTCCCGGCTGCGGCGTCAGCAGCCACCACGACGCTCCGTCAGGCACAAGCGCTCTCTCTCGGTGAACGTAGCGGCGCCGGTGGGAACTCCCCGGCGATACTGAGCAGCAGTCTAATGAAGAAGAAGCCACAAGACACCGAAGCGTTGCTGGCATCCATTGGCAGCGATGCTGGCGGCTCCATGGCTCTGTGGCATTGGCAGCGCGAGGCGATTGTGGCTTCTGGTAGGGCACATCCCGCAGCAGCAGGACAGACGCGAAGAGGAGGAGGAGGCAAGCGAGCGCTGGCGTTGGCGCTCAACGAGGACGGCGACGAGATCGTCGTTTGTGGCGCCCATTTCGTGGTCTTTCACCATGTGGGCGGGCGGTTCTTCAAACACAAGAAGCCGCATTGGCACGGAGACGTGGACCCACCCGTGCACACTGTACCTGTATGCCTCAGTGCCGTGTATTATGGGCTGCAGAGCGCTGTCATTGGCACCGCACGCGGTGAGCTGCTGCTGTTCGAACGTCACGTTCTCACGCGTTGCATACAGGCGCACGACGTCCAAAGCAGCGTGAACGTGTGTCTGCTTTCCTGCCATTCGATGGTCCTCTTCTCCGCTGGAAAAGACGGTCAGATCAAGCAATGGGACTCCACTCTTCGCCCTATCGGCCAAGCGCTGGACCTCCATACGCTGCGTCAAGCCGCAGCGACAACCGCAGTGTCGTCTGCCTCTTTCAGACCGGAAAACGCTCTGGAAGGCGACGACTTCCGCGTGAGTTCATTAGCTTACGACGCTCAGAGGCGACGTTTTCTCGTAGCCACAAGGGCTGGCAACATCCTCGAGGTTGATGACGAGACCTCCGCTCCTTTGACTGGCAGTGTGCCTACAACAGCCGCTCCGGATGCTCCGCTCCGGTGGAGACTCGTGGCCTTAGGTCATTCCGGACAGCCCACACGCGGTGTGGCCACTGCGAGCGCTGTGGGTGGCTGCTTCGCCTCGTGCGGCTTCGGGGATCACGGCGTGAAGCTCTGGAGTCTGCGACGTCGTGCGTTCGTACAGCAGCTTCGGTTTCCAGGTGCTGGTACTGCGCCGAGTGCTCTAGCATTCAGTAGCGACGGTGAGCGTCTCGCCATTGGTGGCGAAGACGGGACACTGATGCTGGCGCGACGTACCGGGTCATCATCTAGCAGTGTCATGGCGATCGAAGTGACTATGAAGAACACGAGCTCAGGAGTGGCCTTGCTTCGCTTCGGACCCACAAAACCAGAGCTGCTTCTCGCAGTGGCACGTGCCAACGGCCTCATCTACCTCTACAAACTGGAGTCCGGCGGGCGGCAATTCACGCGTTACGCGCTGTTGAAGACTCGACCACAGGATAGCAGTGCTACTGCCACGAACGAGGCTGTGCCAGTGTGTTCGCTGGACTTTAGCACCGATGGCGCCTTCCTCCGAAGCCAGCACGGAGCGTCCGAGCTCTGCTTCTGGGACCTCCACCAGCGTGGCGGCACCCGCGTGACGTCGATGGCAGTGCTTCGGAATGTCGCGTGGCACACACACAGTACGTCCATCGGCTGGAGTGTGGCCGGACTACCGAGCGCTGGCGTCTGTGTCGTAGGAAACGCTAGTCGCGGGTTAGCACTCGTCCTGACCAGCAACGGAGATCTGGAGCTCGCACCCTTCCCGTGCCCAGCGCTGTCCTCAACAGCCCACGATAGCTCCGAGAGGAGCTGGCTCACCCGAGTCGTCCCTCGAGCCCACCTTGTTGGAGATTCAACGCTCCCTTGCTCGAGTACCCCGCCGTTAAGTGGAGGTTTTGCCCTACGAGGCAGTGTGGCCATCACGAGCAGTCGACTCGATCCTGTGATCTGCCAATGGCGCGTCGAAAAGGAACTGGACGATGTCCAGCCTCGATCTGCATGTGTCTACGACTCCGCATTTCGCAAACGACTGCAGCTTCTGGGCCTTCCCTCCCTCTATTTCGACCAGGAAGCAGCGGGAGCTGAAGATCATGAGGCTGAGGACGACACCAACGACACGGCTACGCGTAACCAGCGCCGTCTCTTGCCTCGCCAGACTGCCGGAGGCGTTCTGGTAGCTGTTCGAGGCGTCTCCGAGAGCTCGCTCCAGCGTTCGGAGGCTCCTGATTTGGCTCTGACGCTGTCGTACGTGGACGGCTTGAACCATCGCGAGATGAGTGGGAGCCAGGCACTTGCCTGTCTCGGCAACGGACTATACGTGTACAGTGCTGGAGCGCTGCTGATCGTGCGTCACCTCCGCTCCTTTGGGTCTCGACAGCGTATTATGACTTCAGGGCTGCAGAGCTCCGTTTCTTGTATCGTGAAGCACACTTCGGAGCCGGTCCTCGCCGTCGGAAGCCGTACTGACGGCCGCGTCCTGCTGTTTAGTACCGACAAACCCACTGCTAACACTGGGGCTTCAACTGCCGCCTCCTTCCAGCAGGTTGCGACGTTATTGGCAAGTGATATCAATGGCCAGTCGAAGGGGAAGACACTCGTCGCCGTGGCTTTCAGTGGTAGCAGCACTCGCACCACCCAGAGCGATTTGGTGGCCGTGATTTGGAAAGAGACTCGAAGTCACGTGTATACACTGGCAGTATACGCCTGGAAGCGCCAGCTCTTGTTAGCACAGTCACCGATGACGCGCTTGCCCGTGCTCTTCGGGATATTCGCAGGTTCCGCGACTGGGAGCGTGCAATTTGTGAGCGGAGGCGTCGACCACGTGACCTTCTGGCTCTTGAACCCAGCCACGGGCCATGTCACGGCCCAGCAAGGCGTCTTCGGACGGCATGCGCTGGTCCAAACCGCCTTGTGCGCTGTTTACGTGGCTCCATTCGTACTCACGGGCACTGAAGACGGCTCCCTCGTGCTCTGGGAGGGCGGCGTGGCTGCGCACACCGCTCTAGCCGCACGTTCCACCGGAGCTGCTGGAAATGGAGCAATGATGAACAGCGTGGCGGCTTTGGAGCACCTAGCGGCTTCGCAACAAATCCTGGGAGTCCTTCGTAACGGCACTCTTGTGGTCTGGAGATACAGCAATACAAACAGCGCTCGTGGTGGCCGCGTCCAGGCCAGCACCTTCCTGCAACTTACACGCGAATTGGCAGTGGTTGACCTCACGAAATCGGTTCCTATCAGTACTGGAGGGGCCAGCACTGCGTCTTCTACTTACGTCCGGAGCATGTGTATACTGGATAACGCGGCGGTGGCAGCGATCACTCTGAGCTCTGGGCGTGTAGTGAGCGTCGAACTCGAGACTATATTGGACGATTCAGCGACAAATCAATGGAACGAGAGCTCCCTTCTTGCCACACCCAGTGGCAATGACCAAACACGCGTGCTACTGGACTTCAATAGTGTTGTGAATGACGTGGCGCTGCATCCGAGAGAGCTCCGCTGGGCTTCTGCCAGTGCCGATGGCCGTGTGAGTGTCTGGAATCTCCATACAAATCTGCTGCTTCAGCAGCAAGTGATGCCCAGTATCCCACGAGCTTTGGCATGGAGCGCCACGGGCGAACACCTCGCAGTGTCGCTCTCCAACGGCGTTGTATCCATCCTGGATGGCGTGACGCTGGCACTACTACTTCAATTTGTATGTGGAGAGTCCGAGAGCCTCCATACTGGTCAAACGCAGCGCTCCAGTCTATCAAAATGGTGTTCGAAGGTCAAATACTCCCCTTTATCCAGTCAGTCGACAGCTACCGGCTCCGCCTCGACCCGAAGCTGGTTAGCGCTTGCCTGTCGTGACCTGATCGTATACGTGTATACCTGGGAAAGCACTGGGAGTAGCAGTGCACCAGACGCCTCCGCGCCAGTGTATACACTCCTCCATACGTTCGTGGGTCACACGGCGCCGATTGAGGCACTGGACTTCTCGTTCGATGGCCAGTGGCTCCAGTCCGCGACCGCTTGCGCCGACAGCCAACTGCTTCGCTGGCGTATACATAGTCCAGCTACCCCAGCACTTACTGACACAGCAGTCGGCGGCCTAACAACTGGCTGGGAACTGCTGGACGACAGCTGGGCCTCCTGGACCCCGACATTCTCCGGGCCGGCGGCAGGACTCGCAGAAGGCTACGGCGTGGGCCACGTCACTTCCTTGGCTCGGGTTAACGGGGAAGGCGAGCTTGGCAATGCCTCAGATACGGAGGCTGCGAAGTCCAAGTGGAAATCGCCACTTCCTACGATGCTCGTCGGGCTGGAGGACGGTCAAGTGCTGCTGGTGTGGTACCCGCTGCCCTGCGGAGACTCCAGTAGCCCCAGGTCCCTAGCGAAAGCGTTCGTGGGAAGTTTCTCACGGGGTTCAGTGGTGCGGCGCGTGGCCTTCAGCTTCGCCAACGCGTTCGTCGTAGCGCTGGCTCAGGACCCAAGCGGGAGCACCCAAGTGCTGGTGTGGAAGACCGACTACGACGACGAGTTGCGTCTGCGCCAGCGATACGCGCCCAAAGCCGTTGCATTGTCTGGTTCGACTCCACCTTTAGCTGCCGTTAATGGCTACGTCAGCCCCGTTGACCGGACGCTGTTCGAGTATACAGAGCTCGCTTTGAAACTGCCTCAAGGCCGTCCAGATGCCAAGCCAACTGGCAGTACTTTCGATGCGGAGGAGCTGCATCTGGAGTTCATTTACGGCCTGAATGCCGGCGCTACAGGCAGTCGCAACGTGTTTTACGCTGACGATGCGTGGGAGATCGTGTACACCGCCGGGTCCTGCGGCGTTGTATACAACACCAAGACCCAGACGCAGTTGCTGAACCGCCCAGCAACATCCGACCGCCTCTGCGCTATGTCAGCGCTAGCGGTGCATCCCAAAGGCGATCTTGTGGTGTCTGGCGAGTGTCTTGTGGCCTCTTCAAGGCCAGAATCCAGGCGGGGAGCGGAGGTTCAGCCAGCTCTCGTGGTCTGGGACGCCAACAGCGGGAGTACTATCCTCCGGGTGGCTACTATACACCGCCGTGGCGTGTTGTTACTGGCCTTTTGCCCTGATGGTCAGCGTCTCGCGTCCATAGGCATGGAAGCTGAGCATACATTGGCGCTTTATGGGGTCGCAGGTGGCAGCAGTGAAGCCGGACGCCTCCATGTGGCGTTGCTGTTGACCGTCAAGACGTCCAGTCGAAGGGTCTGGGGCTTGAGTCTCGGTGATGAAGGCGACGCGGCGATCTGCGGCGACCAACACATCTCATTTTGGCAACAGGGCTCTGAAAGAGGAGGAGGAGGTGACGAAGCTCAAGCGGGGGGCCTCAAGAGCGGTCTGCTGTCGAGTCATCGCGACTGCAATACTCAAGCCACACTACTCCAGGTGGTCCACCTGCCTGGACGAGCGCGGGTCGTGGTCTCCAGCCAGGCGGACGGCAGTCTCTATCTCTGGAAAGACCGGGTTTGTATGGCAGTACGCCGTGGAGCACACGGTGAGGCGGCCATCCCGGCGTTAACTATCGATCGGAAGCAGTCGCTGCTGTACTCGGCAGGGGCTGACGGCCGGATCTGTGCTTGGAACGATCAACTGGAGCTGGTTCGTGTGGTGGCAGACGTGGCTCAACTTGGGATTCACAGTCCGCCGACCCCACTGGGCAGCACGAACCTCCAGTCCCTCGCAGTACGAGACGGCCGCTTCCTCTTCTCCACCGCCAATGGAGGAGTCTATGAGCTGGTCGAAGGCAATTCATCCCTATCGAAAGGACCAGGCAATCAGTGGCGACTACTGCCACATGTGAGAAGCCACGCTTCTGGGCAGATCCGTGGCCTTGCTGTGCATCCAGCCAAACGCGCACAGTTCGCCTCGGCTGGGGACGACGGCAGCGTGAGGCTTTGGGACGCAGCCACACGATCGCTCTTAGCACTACATCAATGGGACTCTGGCTCTGCGGCGGAGCTGCGAGCACTGGCCTTCTCTCCGGACGGGAAGCACCTGGCAGTGGGCACTGCAGACGGAGTCGTGCGGGTCCTGACAACGACGCTGGAGGCCGTAGTGACTCAGTGGAGCTGCTTCCAGGGCCACAGCCACGCTGTGTTGGCGCTGCGGTACTCGTTAGATGGGAAACTACTGGCTGTGGGGACCCAAGACGGCTCGGTGCACGTGTACAACGCTGTGAGCTACCGCAAGCTGGCTGTTTTGACTGGAGAGACGGGCCAAACTGTTGTCAACATGTGCCTGGACTTTGCCCAGGACCGAGCGGTGCTTCGCGTGTGCAGCTGTGGCAGTGGCGACCAGAAGCTCCAGTACTGGGAACTCGGCAGTTGGCGAGCAACGTCGTCGGACCAGATGCGTGAGGTCCATTGGGAGACAAGAAGTCGCCCGGGGCTCTCGGAGACCTCGACTCAGATCTGTGGGGAGCTCGATCTGCTGAGCGACGCCGTGGCGGCAAGCGGAGGCCACGTGGCGGGCGTCACGAGCTGCGTCGTGACGAAGAACGAGCTGTTCCTGCTGTCCGCGGGCGGCGCCGACCGCTCCATCTGCCAGTTCCGCCTCCAGCCACACGCCAAGCGGCAATAGTGTAGCCATTTCCATTTCCGAGAGTATCAGGTGCAGAATTCACGCTTTGTTATATAAAATATGAGAATCTATGAGTAATCTACCGGTATTTATATAAAAACCAAACACACCACAACAAAGAGAGAGACAGCAAATCAAAGCGACGAGGTGATGGAGGAGCAGGAGGCTTCGCGTGCGTCTGCTGCTGCGTCCGGGCGACAGCAGCAGCAGCAGCAGCAGCAGGAGGAGGAGGAGGAGATGCCGCTGCTGTTCATGGACGGCCTGCCCTCGAATTTCCAGCAGAACGCGCAGCTGGCGGCCATCGCGACGTTCATGGCGACCAGCGACGACGAGGGCGGCGAAGACAGCGCTGAGTCCCAGCGCTTGGCTGCTCAGGACCGACGGGAGACCGACGGACGCAGCGGGAGGCAGCGCCGCTTGGAGCGCAACCGACGAAGACGGCAGTCGTACGCCAAGCCAGTGAATAGAGAGGAGGGGGGCCATGCAAAGAAGCAGGCGAAGGAGGGGGACACGACGGAGCTGCAGCTCTTCCTCTCGCTCTTCCACGTCTAATCTGCTCGTTAGCCATTCACTATTAAGCTCGCACTTACGTGATGCCGGTCGGTTGGGGAGCTGCTGAAGACGCGGCTTGCGGCTGGTACAACTCGTTGATCCGTGCGGCCCACGCGAGGTGCTGGTCGTTGTCCAGCTGTCGCCGCGGAGGCGGAGAGTCCATCGCTGCCATTCCCTTCGTGCTGCGCTTAGCTGGTCGGATCGCCGCTGGTCTGGAAGCCGTCGAAGCGGCCGAGGCTTCCGCTCGAGCAGGCGCGCGTCGCTGTCTTCGCAGCAAGCGCTCGAGGCCTGGAGACGTCTGGCTGGCCGGCCAATGCTGCGTCTTGGGCGTCCTGAGCGTCTGGCGGGCGACCTCTCTCTTGGCGTTTGCATGGCCGTTGCTGCCCACGACTTGCTGCACGAACTCGTCCACGACCATGCGTTGCTGTCGTCGCAGAGCCTCCAGCATCTCGCTCTCCACACGCTCGTCCGCCGCTCCTTCCTCTGCTGGCGCCGCCCTCGCGTCGCCTTCCAGTGGCTCGAGTGGTTCGTCCTCAAGGCGTTCGGCAGTCACTGGACGAAGCAGCGCTGGCACGAACGCCAGCGCCGTCTTCAGTCTGCCCCGCGGCTTCGTCGACGGACTCGGCTGGGGTTTCAGCCGGTTACTGGAAGAAGACGAGGGCTCCGAGGCTTCGACGGAGCTGGGCCGCTCTCGACCGATACTGCCGCCGCCTGCGGAGCCGAAGGAGTAGCTCGGTCGCTGCTGGAACGTGAGGCGGTCGCCCTGCTGGATGTCATACGCACCCACGCCTGGCGACGAGGCGTTTCGGGTCGCGAAGCGGCCGCTTGGGGATTTGCTGCTCGACGCTTTGGCGAGACTGGGCTCGGGCGACGGGAGCGCCGGAGCGAACGTCCAGTAGGACGGCGTCGTGACCGCGTACGGCGGAGGGAACGTCGGTCGGTCCTCGTCTTCCTCAGGAGCGGTTGACTCGGGATAGGGCGGCGGGAACCGCGGGCCGTCCACACCCCATTCTCCGGCCTGCAGAGGCCGCTGCTGCTCGACTTGGACGGCGTCCAGCGCCTGGATGAAGTGCCGGAGCTTCTCGGCCATCGCGTCGTCCATCTCAACGCTGTTCTGTGCCAGGACGTGGACGCTTTGCTGGCAGGCGACGGCGGCCAGGAACGTGGCTCGGATGGCTGGGTCTACGGCTTGGGTCGAGTCGTCCTCGATAGAAGGCAGTCCGTGACGCAGGCGGGTCATCGCGGCCTCGAGCTGCTGTTGTAGGAGACCTGCTGGCCTGGCGCATCGGTCGCCGACCTCCTCTGCGTCTGCCGGAGCCTCAAAGACCGCGAGTTCCTCGTCGATTTCAGCCTCCGATGGGTCTGGCAGACTGCCGTGGACCGTCGAGGTGGACGCCCGTAGTGACGCCATCTCGTCGCCACCCCCTGCGTCTTCCTGGCCCCTACGAACCGGAGGAGGACCGACGGGGGCGGCTGCTGCGTCGGAGGTCCTGAGCTTCGAGGAGCTCCTTCTGCGACTCGGCTTCTGCTGCCCCGACACTCTGTTGCTGGTCACTGGAAGCGGGGCGGCGCCGACCGGCTTGGAGCGACTTCGGGCTCGCTCGACTGCCAGGATCTCCACCAGGAAGCGGAAGAAGACGAGTCGCTGCGCCTGCAGCACACTCGAGAGCCGCGCCTTCGCCAGCAGCTCCATCTGCCACAGCCACGCATCGGTTACTCAGTAGCTCGCTCCCTCTGCAGCGCCCGCGAGCAGGGAGACGCAGTACGTACAGGCGGGAGCAGCAGGACGTCTGCGTCCTCCACGGCCGCCTCGGTTTGCACCGCGATAGCCTCGAGGAAACTGCTAGAGAGCGTCGCGGACGTCCGCAGCGGAGACTTCGTCTGACTCCGCATGTCGGGGCCGCCGTCTGGCTGCTGATGGGCCGAGAACTGCAGCAGCAGCTGCTGGAGACTGCTCGAGAGCGGCAGCAGCGTGAGCTGCTTCTGCAGCTGCCGATTCACGACCGCCAGCTTGTCTTCGCTCAGGTGTCGTCGGGTGATCTTCATCACCAGACTGCGCAGCTGCGGCAGGCAGCCGAAGGGCAGGAGCCAACTGGCCTGCAGCTGCGTCGTCAGCGAGATCTCCTCGTCCTCCGAGCGGCCTGCCGAGCCTAGCGGGGCCACCAAACTGCCCTTCCGACCTGTTCCGGAGGTCGACAGCGCCGGGTCCTGCGGCTCAAAGAGCTCTCGGACCAGCTGCTCCAGCTCCCACTGCGTGGCGAAGGCGCCGTGAACCACCGGAAGACTCGGATCGTCCGCTTCCTCGAGCGCGAGAGCGTGAAGGCGACGGAACGCTCGACAGGTCTCGTCCAGCGCCCTCTCCGTGCAGACTCGGACCTGCGTGAGCGAAAGCCCCGCTTGCTCGAACGGCGTGGCGGTCGGGAGAGCTGCAGCTGGCGCCTTCGCCTGTCTCCGTGAGGGTTGGCGGGTCTTGGGCTTCGTATTGACAGCGGCGGCGGCTCGCAGGACGCGCTCTCGGTAGCGGCGCTGACTGGCCTGGATCTGCTCGTCGAGGCGCTGCTGCTGCTCCAGCTTCGTCTGCACTGAGCTCTTGCTCGGGACTCGGTCGTCAGCGGCTTCTTGCCTGTCGGTTGAGCCGCTGGCGACGTCCTCGTCCTCCAAGTCGTCGTAGCGCGGTCCGAAGAGCTGAGCCCACGCAGCCTTCGTGTCGGACGAGAACTCGGCCGTCAACGCGTCCAAGAACCCGGTCGAAACAGGCTGGAGACTCGCCTGAGACGTGGCGTTGCTCGTCGACTGCTCGACGCCCCCCGAGCTCTCTAGGGAGCGGCCCTCGCCTTCGTCAAGAGCGCCTTGGTCGGCGCTCTCGGGGTCTGCCGTCGCTGGGACATTGGCGACCGAAGGAGACGCCGCGGGCTCTTCGACAGGAGGCGCGTCGACGCTCGAGGTCGCGGACGACGTCGCCCCCTCTCTTGGCTCGGGGTCCGCAGGCTTCTGGGGCTTCTCGGGGCTCGGAGAGGCCTCAGCCGCGACCCGACCGTCACTTTCGAGCGCTGGGGCCGGAGCCGCCACGCCGTCCTGACCGCTGGAGCTTGCTGGGTCCTTGGCCTCCTGCGGCTCTGCGCTCTCCGTCGCCTCCATCCATCCGCAGTCGACGGAACTCTGCTCCCCCCGCCGTCCCGATCCGCCCTCCGCTCTCTGACCAAGGATAGAACCGCCCCGAAATACATCAACGCAGGGGTTTCACTGTCGTCACCGTGTCTTTCATGCGACGGCCTGCTGTCTGTCTGCTCTGCCTCGACCTTCTCTACTGCGCGCCTCGGCGCCTGCCTTCTCTCTCCCGCCCGCCCGTCCCTCCCCCTCCTGCGACTTCTCCGCCTCCAGCTCAGTCCAGCGGCGGCTCCGGGAAGGGCTCGTTGGAGAGCAGGTAGCGCCAGATGAGCCAGCCGAAGCACTCCACGTGCAGCGTCACGCGGTGGCCGTTGCCGAACATGATGACCATGGAGCCGGCCAGCGGCGGCGTGGACTTGGTGGTCCACGTGATGAAGTAGAGGTTGGAGGAGGGCGAGAAGGGCTGGATCTCGAACTCCGCGAAGCGGTCGCCCGGCGGCAGGCGGAACAGCCAGGCCCAGAAGGAGCGGATCTTGCCCTTGTTGCGCATGCGCAGCGACGTGCGCCAGAAGTCCTTGATGCTCTCGATGCCGTAGTAGCAGCGCGACGGCATGGACACGGCCAGCACCGAGTTGAGGTCCCAGATGGCGTCGGCGTCCAGCACGAAGTCCTTGGGCAGGCTCTGCGTGAAGATCTCCTTGATCTTCAGCAGGATGTCCATCTGGATGCCGCGCGTGAGCGACAGCCGCTCGCCTGCCGCCAGCTCCGTGTTCTTCACCAGCATCTCCGACAGCGCCTGGTTCTCGGCCGCCAGCGCCTCCGCCTTGTGCTGCAGGTACTCGAACTTGAGCGCCTGCCGCTGCCGACACTTCTTCACGGCCGCGCGGTTGCGCTCGCGCTTCTGCTCCGACGAGTAGTTCATGCTCTTGCGGCCGCAGCGGCGCTTGGGCTCCGGCGGCGTCTCCGGCTCCGCCGCCTTCTCGCCGCCGTCCGCCTTGGCCTTCGGCTCCGCCGCCGCCGCCGTCTTGGTCCGCGGCCGCTTGCCCTTCGCCGTCGCCGGCGCCGGCCGCCGCCGCCCGGACGGCACGCTGCTGCTCAGCGGCAGGTCGTCCATGTCGTCGGAGGCGTCCGCCGCTCTGCGCGCCGCGGCGGGGTGTCCTCCGGCGTCCTCCTGGCTCGGGAACGACGGCTGCAGCTGCTCGGAGAAGGACGCACGGGCGTCCTCTGCCTGGCTCCGGCCGTCGCCGTGCTGCTTCCGAGGCCGCGAGGACGCCAGCGCCAGCCGCCGGGCGTCCACATGAGCGTCCTCCTCGTGTCCTCCTCTCGCCACTCGACGGCCTTGCACTTGCTGCGGAGCCCGCGGACGTCGACTAGAGGGAGGCAGACTGTCCATCTCCGACGCATACATGTCCACGCGGGTAGGGTCCAGCGCTGCAGTGTCCACCGGAGACCCGCCATGTGGACTCATGGAGGACGCAAACCTGCCGTCTCGTCGCATGCCATTCGGCCGCAGCGCGAACGACGCCAAGGCCGACGCCGACGTGGCCGACGACGTGGCCGCAGCCGCTGACGCAGGCGACGTCAGTGTCCGCGGGATGCGCCGCGGCGGGTCGAAGGGGTGGACCCCCCGCCCCCGGAACTGCTGCTGCTGCTGCGCCTGCTGCTGCGGCGGAGGCGGCGCGAACTCGCGCTGCATGGCGCGCTGGTACTGGTAGCGCTGCATGCGCGCCGTCTGGCTGTGCAGCTGCGCCTGCCGCTGCTGCTCGTACATCACCTGGTAGGCGCGGACGCGCGCCGCCTCGTAGTCGTCGGCGTTGGGGGCCATCGGCTCGGACTCGAACGCGTCCTCTCTCTCTCGGCCGGCTCCGGAGCCGCGAGAGCGCAGTGTCTTGGGGTGGCGGCCGGCCACGTCCTCCGCGGCCGCCGCGTCGAACGGCCACTCGTTGAAGCCCAGGTTGGCCTGCGTCGCGTCCACTAGCGCCACCAAAGCACAAGCCACAAGTCACACAGTCACGTTAGCTCTGTCCCGCGCATCCGGCCGCGAGCGCGCTCCACTTACGAGGCAGCCAGGCGTCCGCCGGTCTTCTGCGGCTCTGCTGCTGTCTGGGCGGCCCGTCGGGCGCCAGCCGCTCACTGAAGCCCGCGGGCCGTCCGCCGCCGCCGCTGTAGGGCGGCCGCGCCTGCGGGGGCTGCGGCACCGGCTGCAGACTGCGCACCAGCTCGCTGGCCGACAGGAACTCGTCGTCGGAGTCGGAGGCGGCGGCGGCGGCGCGGCGCGCGCTCTGCGAGGAGAGGTGCCGCCGCGCGTGCGCCCGCGCCGGGCCGCCGGAGCCCGTCGGCCCGGCGCGGGACGAGGAGCGCTGCCGCGACGACGCGTACATGGAGGGGAGGCCGGCGGCGCGGCGCGGCGAGGAAGAGCAGGAGGATCCGGCGCGGGGAGGCCGACAGGTTTGTGGAAATGGAAAGAGAGTAAGAATAATACTCGGAATCGCGGGAAGTAAAAAGTAAACTGCATTTAACGCGCCTGTTTGACTGTTTTTTTGCGCTTTTTGCATTTGCAAATCGCGATTTCGGCTGTAATAGCGACATCTTGTCCTCGCGGAGGCCGACGCAGGGCCAGCGATAAACAATGACTCGCCTGAAATAAAGGGAGCGGAGCCTCCGCGATTGCAGAACGAGAGGTCGAGGCGCGGCGAGAGGGGGAGAAGCCGAGCGACTTCTGGACGGTCGCGAAGAAACGAGCGCACCCGGCGAAAATACGAGCGAGATTTTGAAATACAATCGAAAGGATGGAAAGAATTCGCAGGGGACGGGACCACAACCGCAACGAGAAAGAAGCTCAACGTCAAGGATGCCTGTCGTCGAACAGAGTCGAACACTTGAAACAGTCAAAATTTGAGATCCGTTGAAAAAACCTCAGTGGCGAGGCGGGTATTTCCGACATTTGCGGGAAGCTCCATAAATCCACCTCGCAATTATATTTCCAGCAAAGACCGAACCCTCGCTGGTTCTCTGGACTGTAAATCCAGACGACCCGACTCAACCCAAAAGATCTCTCGCTTTTGAATTTTGTGGGGTCTAAAATCAAGTTCAATAGGTATATAAGTATTTCTTTCGGTTTTTAATGCATGACACATCATAAAATCATCAACATTAAATAACAATTCAGTTTTTTGGTGAAAGAAATCGTTTCTTTCTTTTTTTTGGAGGGGGGAAAATCAGTTTCTAAACACTTGCTACTGAACTTTTGTTAAGACATGTTTTCAAAACAAGTGGTTTCATGTTATTGTCTTTTTGCGCTCATCCACTCGGCGGCATTGTGCATCACCCTTAGACATGCGTCGGCGGGCCGTTTTGACTAAGTTTTGGTGATTTCAGATATGATGTGGTACCGTACATAAATACATATTTGTAAAGTATGTTCACGCAATAGCATGACGCAAATATTTACGATTACCGAACATATAAACTCAACAATTATTTGCGCGGGTTTTCCAGTATTCATTGTCGTCGTCAAACGACGATAACGTTGAGTTTTGGGACGCTTTTTTCAGATACTGCATTTGTAAAATAGGGGTCCCCAATTACTCCAGCAGCAACTGAAATATTGAATGAACAGACTCGACGTGTTTTTGATTTTAGCCAATCAAAATCAGAACTAATTGGCCCACCTTTTTTGCGATTGCAGCAACAACCCATTGTTTTATTTTGTGCTGCACGTACTCAGTACTGACCAACACTCTCATACTTCAACACTGTGTCATTTCTCGTCGCCAAGACAGCCAAACCGACGCGCACGATGCCGCGCGCCAGCGCTCGCAAAATGACCATCAAAGCGCTAACGCGCATTGTGCGCGAGCGCCACCATGCGGCGAACGTCAGGTTCATACTTGACGAAGAGGGCCCTCTAGAAGATCAAGTGGACTCACTGGTGCGATCTGACTTGGCTGCAATCTATTGTCGCCTATTTCCTTACGCAGGCTCACGAAGCACGCTGTGTGGGCTTCCCTTTTGCAGCCGTATCTCGTGCAAACTAGACGGATCGCGTCTTCGGCATCGGGTTTTGGCGTCTTCATGCAATTCTTGAAGACACAGACGCTGCGCGCGTCACCAACCGACTCGCCGAGATGGCGAGTCCTAATCGCAACGCTCTCGGCAGCCATGGCAACATTCTGGGGCGCTGAAAGCATGATCGCCCTCGCTAAAAGGTGTTGGTGTTGATCGGCTACGTAAGGATCATGGTCGTAACACAGAAGTAGCTCGTCAAATGGGATCATTTCGGCGCACAATTACATCGCAATCACGAATCCGGTAGGAGTTGGACGTACATATGCCAGGTGCCTTGAAAATGGAGTTGTCCGCGGCGTCAACAAGTCCTCATCCCGCAGCCCGGGCTTGCTTGTCGCTGTGCTCCTCACAGCGGGGTCTGAAGGCCATTGTGGCAACCTTTCCTTTGCCTCTCCCAGCAGCTGTTTTCCGTCGATGGAAGAAAACGAAAATGCTGCTGCGACCCGAGCTGCTTCAATTTTCGATCTGGTAAGACAATTTATTTCTAACCAATCAGAGACCGTAGAACAAAATTTGATTGCTGAAAATAAATAAATCCACCAGCTGCTGGAGTAATTGGGGACCCCTAATAGAGCGCCAACCGCACAGCTTACCCCAGAAAACTGCCGAGTAATCTGTATAGAGGTAGGTTGCACCCTCGCATCCAGAAAGGTAATTCGCTTCAATCGTCGAACGCAACAGTCGACCACAACAACTTTGTTTCTTTAGTGTTGACCCCGCCCCTCTTGCAGAGTCTCAAGAGCGCAGTCGCCATATAAAAAACGACTCAAGATCCTATTACGCATAACAGTAGGGAGTGGCAGACATGCCAAAACCACCGGATATAACTAGCAGTTGAGCGCGTTTTGCCACGTTATGCAGCTGATCTCCAAGATAAGTTAAGCAACTTTGGCAATCGAAAATGGACACGTTTACTTTTTGCAAATCTGACGCCCCCCAATATCTAAATACGGTATTCGAATATACATAACGGTATATACGTAATCGTATACACTCTGGTATATTTGATTTGTTGTTGTTGTTGAAGTATTGGCATTGAAATTCAGGAATATATATTATTTTTTTAAGATATTGGTGTATATATATTTTTAGTCTCCCCCCAAACATTTCGCGCTCAACTCCGGGATTCGTGCCAAACGCTGTCTTGCTTGCTCCTCTTGTGCCGTCAGATGCGCCAACCTTTCTTGCTCTCTCCGTGTCTGTCGTCTGAGTTGAGCGAGTGCTTACTCTTTGCGCATGGCCGCCAGGTTCTGGATCAAACGCCCTTCCTCGTCTTGAGGCAGCTCTTGCTCAACCACCAGCACGTGAAGTGCATTATCATCTGGAGCATCTGCAAACACAGTAGAGATCTTCTTCATAGGCTTCAGCGAACGCGGCAGAAGTAGATCGCGCACTCCGTCAGCGTCGCCTTGCTCGAGTGCGTTCACTTCAATGGACTCATCTGACAACCGATCGTCCCCTCATTTCGCTAGGAAGAGCTGGAGACGACGCGCCGGCACTGCGCTCTGGTTTTCCGCCTTGATAGCCTTCTTCAGATCATCCACTGTCGCTGTTGCCTCGACCTCCACGCTGAACGCGCTCTCGGCGACACCAACTCGCATACAAAACAGCTTCATTGTCTCTGTTGTCCAAAGCGGACGTGGCAGCATTCTGCTGAACGCGCATTCGAGGTGCTGAGTTCTTTTATCAAATGGGGTGGGCCGCATATTAGCACTAACCAAGTGCCTGACCAGTTCTCTTTGCGAAGCAAGAGAGTCATCGGTGAATCCTGGAGCACCTCTGTTATTTTTGCTTATGTGCCAGATTTATTCTCTCAGCAGAAGCGGATATCCATCCGTCACTTCCGTGCGGAAGAAGCAGGACAGTAGGTATCCGTTTCGAAAGTCAAGTAACTTATATCAAACTTGGATTAACCAAAAGCAGTGAAAAAAGCGGCCATTTTGGAGCCTCCAAATGGCCTCCCTCGCTTTACAGACGATGTTACTTATACAAATCACCATCAGTCGATAGAAATGAGCAATACTGTCACTTTCGTAGACACGTCCATACCACT
>MBAC02001878.1:0-18645 GCA_001712635.2 Nothophytophthora sp. Chile5
GCTGCTGCGTCAACGGCCTCCTTTGGACTGCGTCTTCCGTCGCCTCCTTTGCTTGTTGGTCTCTTTGATGTCGTTTGCTCCAGCTTGCAGCAGGCGCAGGTGTCGAGGTGACTGCCCAAAAGGAGCCACAAGGCAGGCGGGCCACGACACGTCCACGCTCTTGCTCTTCGCCTTCGACCTCCCACTCGAAGAAGCTCCTCGCGATCTCGCGACTCAGCCGGTTCCGTTCCTCTTTGAGCGCATACCTCCACGAAGAAGTCGCTGGCAAACTGGCCTCCACCTCGCTCTCTTGCAGCACGAGTGTCTGCTCCTCACAGGAACCGGGCAGCCACAGGCGATAGCGCAGGACCTCACCACCTCCGCTCTCTGCCAGGCCGTGCTCTCGGACGCTCTCTGCGGGCTCCGGCTCCTCCTCGTCGCTCAGTTCCGCCTGCACGTACACACGCACGACCTGCTTCTTCGTGACGACTTGATGGGGGTCCTCTGCGACAGGCAACGCGCACGGGAACCGCGCCAGAACGCGCCTTCGCGTACGGCAACAGCTCAACGCGTCCGTTTCAGTTTCTGCATCTGCGTCGTCTCCTTCTTCGCCATCTTCTTCGACGGACTCTGCCTCAGCAAAGCGGAAGCTCCGGAGGAGCGCAGTCCGCAGCTGCGACGGCCTGGCCTGTCTTGAAAGCCGTACGAGCTCTAGTGCCGCACTGCTCGAGAGTCGAATCGTGTGGACAGCACTCGTCCGCGGTGCGTAGAAGGCGGCTTGGAAGTCCCCGTGCTCATGGCGCTCGAGCAGCGTGAACAGCCAGCGCTCGCCTGATGCCGCGGCATCGTTGGTGCTGGGAATTCGCATCGCTCGACGCAGCAGTACGCGGCCGGGCGCGTTCTCAGCTGTTTTCACGCTGAGTCTCAGCGATGACGCCGACGCCGTTGCCATTGGTCGAGAATTGGCCGTAGCATGTTGTGTCTGCGTGGGTCGGAAGAGATGGAGGCGGTCGAGTACAAGCAACGGCACGTGTGAGGCAGCCACGAAGACGCGACGAGCCTGGGCCGCCGACAGCCTCCCGAGCACACTCTCGAGTTCCACGGTCATGCTAAGAGCGACAGCTTGAGCGTTTGCGTGGCCTGAAATCTTGCCGTGCACGAACACGTCGACTTGAACGTGTCCTCGCGCAAGTTCGGCGATGGTGACGGTGGACAGGAAGCCTCCGAGCTGCAGCGCGTGGCGGTACAGCCGAACGGCGCGCGGGTGAACCACCAGCTCTTGTTGCGTGGCGAGTTCCGACGATTCAGCGGTGGCGCTGAGAGGCCTCCTCTGCAGTCCACAGAGCTGCACGAGACGCGAGTACATGTCGGCGTGGGAAAACGGTGGCTGTCTGACGGCTCGAGCGCTCTCGCTGCCTCCTTTACGATCCAGCGAGACGGTCGTGGGCATCAGCAGCGCATCGACGTCGTCCTCCGAGAGGACTGTCAGCCATCGGCGACCTGTTTGTGGCGAATACGCGTTCACGAAGATGCGTCGGCACTCGTGGAAGACGCTCACGATGCATTGCTCCTTCTTCTCCTGGTGCGAGCGTCCTGCTCTGCAGTTACCGGTTCCTAGCAAATGAGCTGTGCGGTAGACACGGACGTCGGCCAAAACGGCGTCCAGCAGCTCCATAACCGCCGTGTCCTCGCCCGAGCCATCCTGGGTTGCGCCGACTGCAGTGCTATTACGGAAGACGATGACGCGGCCAAAGAGTCCGGCCACGGGACTGGCGCGCGTGATCTCGGGCGCTAAACTACCGGAGCCGTCTGCGGCGATCAGTCGAGCGGCACACGACGCAGCCTCGACCCAGGCCGCCAATGAGAGCAACAGCCCACTCGCCTTCTGCTGAGACCGCGCGACTGCGGCACTGGGCCAATTTGGGAGGCGCACGTACCGCTCCAGCGCCGTCAAGTTGCCTGAGGGCACGGTGGTCGGGTCCACTTGCTGCAGCTTGGAAAGCAGGAACGCTGGTTGTGCCAGCAGCCGTCGAGCGAGTCTCCAGCTCACGGCACTCGTTGAGGCAGCCGTGGTGGCTTCATACGACGGACCTTCGTAACTTTTACTTGGCGTAAGTAGCACGATGACGGCTTCCATAACCACGATCAGTGCTGCCGAAGGCGCTGGAGTCTGGTCTCCGACCCCACACTTGGACTGCTCGAGCATCTGGCGCGTGATGATTTCGTCCGAGAGCTCCAGGCGCAGAAGTGCCGTGCGTTCTAGTGCAAACTTCACGTCCGCATCCGCCATGCGGTCTCTAGCTTCCTTCCAATGCTGCTCTTCGGTCATTTTCGCCCCCTCCTTCACCTCCGGTAGGTCACTGCGATTGCTGGTCGAGCCTCGAAGTAGCACACACAACGGCGATGGATGCAGCGCGCTCTTGACAGTGGCAAAGGAGCTCAAGAACGAGCGCTGGGTCACATCCCGCAGTCCTACGTCCCCCTCGACGACCACTCCATGGCCCAGAGCCATAGCAGCACCGATGGCACTGAAGTCGAACGCGTTCGTCGTTCCGTCGCCCCTCCGTAGCCTCTTTTCGTGTTTGGGTGGACGATTGAGCACGAGGAAAAGGCCGGGCAGTGCTACCAGCAGCTTCTCCACAATGGCCGCACGTGCCTTACGTGGCAGATCGTTTGCCAGCACCACCAGCAACGGGCGAGGTCGATGATGTGGGTAACCCGGTGCCTGCACGAGTTCCGCCGGCACGAAGCGCCGAGCCTCCGCCTGCTCTTCTTGCTGAGCCTCGCGTCGCTCTGTCGCCTCCTGTTGAGCCTCACGCTTACTTAGCGCATCGCGCACTACCAAGAACGGCTCGCGGTACAGCGCATTGAGGTCTAGAAGATCTTGGAGTCGCGTGATGGCCGAGAAGGCCGTGATCCACTGGAAAATCGCGCTGGCAGCTTGCCAACCGTGTGGGAGACACTCAAATGTATGGATGCAGAACTGCAGATCCCCCGTGCACGCTTTGAGTAGCGCCGAGCCTAACGGCGACGCACGCAATCGCCGCCTAGGTGTGGCCACTCCTGAGGCGCCGAAGCTTCGTGTCGATACGGACGTCATCCCTGCCGCGCCGCTAGCAGCGTCCGCAATTTTTTGCATGCGGCGAGAAAGACCGACGCTACAACGCAGGAATCGTGCAGCCTCGCGCCACCGCACGCTCGGAATCTCCCACTCATCGTCCGCATCGCTCGTGAAGATCATCAGCAACCGAACGAGTCCAAGTACCAGTGCTGGCAGTGGCTGCTCTGCTTCTTCCTGAGTCGACGCGGCTCTCATGAGTTTGGGAAGCGCGATCATGGTCTGGCAAGCGATTGACAGCTCCTGGAGCGCCACCGCATTCACGGAGCGAGCGGAAAGCGCGAGCTGTCGACGCCAGAACACCAGCTTCCGCAGCCTTTTCATGCGCAGCCGCCCAAAGTGGCCACGCACAACCTTCTGGATGTGTTTGGAGCAGCTCTCCATGAGCCGTTGTCTTCGTTTCCTCTTCACCAAAAGACGCGCAAGCCAGCCTCGAACCACGCGCTGCATCTGCACGGCCGCCGCGTTGTGACAGTAGAGACGAGCAACGCGACGCCGCACGAGGAAGCCGCGGGCCACGGCCTGGATGAAGGTGCTGGCCACTACGTACTCGATCTTGAGCATCGCATAGAACTTTCGAGCTAGCATTCCACGGGCGATCTTCTGGATCAGCGTCGCACAGAAATGCTGCACTAATGGAGTGGCTTGTGCGTGTTCGTGTTGCTCAACAGCGGCCACTGCGCGATCTGCAGCGTGTTCCTGGTCCTCACGCTGCTGCTGTTGCTGATTCAGACTTGGGATCTTGGTCGCTTGCTGCTTGTTGAGCTCGATCCGTGCGACATGCTGCATGAAGCACAGCGGGCAAGAGCTAATTAGACGAAGGACAGGGAAGTAGTGCAGGTGAAGGGAGCAGTGCCGCTTACGTTGGCGTCCGTGACGGCCTTATGCTGGGCCTTGAAGGTGTTGAGCAGCTCCTCCTTCTGCTGGATGTTGGTGTTCTTGCTCTCATATAGGTGTCGTTTCTCTTGAAGCTCACGTCGCAATACGGTCAGCTCGCGGAGTGCTTGCGCTGAAAGTGCGCGCAGCTCATTGCCGTACAGCTGCAGATCTATGCAGCTCTCGAAGTAGGCCACGTCCATGGCCTTGCGCTCGGTCTCTTCTCGAAGCTGGTCCACCATCACTCCCAATCGCGCGTTTGCTCTCCTTTCCGCAGCCAACGCTTCTTCCAGGTGTGCGCCACGCGCACGACGTCTCGGCGGTGGGGGGCGTTCGAAGGAGCGCCATTCGGGCTTGGAAATGGGACCCAACATGCCCGAGCGCTTCTTGGCGTGGAAATCGCCTGGCAATTCCGACTGCGCAGGATCTAGCACTCGCAAGGGACCGTTCTCAGGATTCTTACCAGCAAAGTAGGAGACAGGCGAAGAAGGTGAATTGTAGACGCCATCGGACAGCTCCATCATGCCGATGCGACGATGGGCCTCAGCCTCCGGCACTACGCGGCCTTGGAGATCGCGCGAGTATCGACCGAACACCGCTTCCTCCCGGACCACAACGACCTCCGCCTGATGCAGGCGAGCCATGTCCACGTCGCCGATCTGCGAGGGCAGCACGGAACTGTATCCGGTACTGCCAGCACGCGGTGGGGCGCGGGATTTAGGTCGGAGCGCCCCGCTCTTGGACGGCGTCGTCGGCACGAGCTCCTCGTCGTTCACCACGCGCGTCTCGTATGGCGTTTTGGCCCGCTTGCGTTCTGCCAGAGCCTGAGCCAAGGTGGCGGAAGCTGCCGCAGCATTTCCTGTGTTCCCATGACCATTCGAGCTGCGAAGACCATCCCGAGTCGAGGGCTGGCTGCGCTTCCCGCCTACTTGTACGAAGCGATTGGAGTCAGGGGCTTCAGCCACGGCTTCAGGCTGCAGAAGCTGCTGCTCTTCGAGCAGCATCTTGGCGTGGTAATCGAGGTTCAGCGGGAGAATGAACGGGTTGCGCTCGAGCGTGAAGCCGAGCCATTGGATGAGTCCCGGGTGTTTGCCCAAGAACTCCAGATCGGACGCGAGCTTCAGCAGGTAGTTGATGCCATTCCATCGGAATGGCTCTGGTTCCAGAATCGGCAGTGGTTTTGTGGCACCATTCGGCTTTTCCTCCGCGCCTCTCTCTCGCTTGTGCTTTCTCCAGAGCACGATGGCTTCCACCGTCTCGAGCGTCGCCAAGCGCAGAAAGTCCAGCACGTCGACAGTCTCGCCCAAGTGCGCGCCACTCACGCGGCCAGCAGCGCTCGAGCGTCCCAGACGTTGCAGATAACCCTCACGGACAAGGATGCACTTGAGCACCTCTAGCTCCTGTATATTACGACAGAGGGGCGTGAGGGCACAGCAAAACCTCTACGCAGTACGGAGCATTGCTGGGGGTTACCTCGCCAGAGTCGACTTCTTGGATCCCATTGCCAGACGTGAAGGAGCCGGATGACACCTTGGGAAGCGACACGCCCTGAGGAACCGGAGCACAAGCAATGAGACACGCACGTTTAGCCTCACGCTCGAGACGCAAGAGAAGGCTGCAATCGTGGTTGTACCCTGCCATGGAGCGCCTTCCGGACGGTCTTTTTGGGCGAGCTCTTTGCTGACTTCTTGATAGGAGGAAAGTGAGTTGATGCCGCTGTCGGGGAGGGCAGGGCCGCTGACGAAGTGCTGATGACATTGTTTGCACTGGTTAGTTATTGAGTAGTGAGGGTGATAAGCAAGATGCAAGAGGGAAATTGTGCATACTCACGCCTTCTTTGGCTTGCTGGCAGTCGTGGTGCTGTTGCTGCTGTCCATCGAAGATGAAGTCACTTGAGAACTCGCCGGTCCTTCCAGCCGCGGTGTGACCACCAGACGCACGCCGCTGCTCTCGTCTTGTGTCTTGCTCTTGCTCTGGCTTCTATGATCCGTACCGACGCTCAGACTTTCTCAAGGTGCATGGACGCATCGGATCCGCGATATCTGACCGTCGGGTGAGCGTGGCGCCGCTTCGTCACCAGTTTCACGCGGCGACTAACGAGCGATCTGCAAACAGACACAGCACAACAATGGAGCTAATTGCAGGGGCGTGGGAGCAAGAGGAGATGCCCTCTCGTCAATGTATAAGGATGTATCCCGTCCTTTCCGTCCAGACTCATCATGTGCTCGATCCGGTGTCTTCCATAGCATCCTCAAAGATCTCGTCGACGCTGTCGGCCAAGAGTGCTTCAAGGTCGTCTGCTTTCGAAGCTGGTGGCTCAACTTGTTCTTCACGGGTCGCAGCTTCAGCATTCGTTTCTGGAACGAGATCCATCTCTGAGGCGCAGGAATTGAACACCTCAGAGGCCTCGTCGTCGGAATCGCGGTCGTCCTGGTCTTCATCTTGAGCACTTTGTTGTCGCTCTGGCGTCGCATCACAGCTGATTTCGGGTTGCAGAAGCGGGATGCCAGTGATATACGATGACTGCTGTTCTGTCGGTGGTGGTGGCGACGAAACACGTGCTTCCACGATTGGAGCCGGTAAGGGCGGCCAACTATCGAGCAATGAGGATGACGAGACGGAGCAAATCTCCACCGGGTCATCGGGCCGATCGATCGCGACGGGATCAATTTCGTCGTTAGGCTCTATCGTGCTGCTCTTAGTAGTGTCCGTGGGATTGACATCGCGTTTGTCATCCTCCTCCTCAGTCCCAAGGCCAACCAGATCCATCTCTTCTTGCTGATCCAGGACGCCGTCCTCACAATCAGCCATTGCAGGCCGCAATTCGACGCCGTCTTGGACTACACCAGGCTCAACCACTTGACACTGGGCGAGTTCCACTTCGGGTAATGTCGCAGCGCTTTGCACGCCGTGGTCATCCAGATCTGCTGAGGCGTGCAATTCCAGTTCTGGCTCACTTGTATCATGGCTGTGTGTCTGTTGTCTCTCCTCTGGCGGCTCGGAGACTTCAGTTGCATCAACGGTAGTCGTGGCAAAAAGCGGCGGGACACTGGTGTTGAAGACTTGCGACGGCAACGCGGTGGCATTTATGGTCTCGCAATGGCCTTCCCCTTGCTTCGGAGCTGTTGCTTCCACGACTGCAGGCGGCGGCTCGAGAACGCTTTCTATTTCCGAGACGGACAGCATCAGGGGTGCTGGCAACTTCAGCGATGAGTTGGTTCTGCTTTCGTCATCAAGTTCCGTCGACTCGGGGACGAAGATCAGGGAGGCATACTCTTCTGTTTCACAACGAGTGTCTACCGCTTCCGTAACAGTTTCCAGCGTCATCAGGGTCTTTTCCATTTGCGGGACGATAGGCGTCGGAGGCGCTTGCAACTTCAACGCTGCGGTGGCTCGAATTTCTTCTTTGAGTTGCATTGGCACGGCGGTGCCAATCGGTGAATAGTGTTCGTTTGCTTCGTCAAGGGCGGCAACCGAATTTAGCAGCGTGGAGGTATCTTCCCTTTGAAGGACGGTAGGCATTGGCGGCACTGGCAAGTCCCACGGCACGTCGGTGTTGCTTTGGTTGCTATGGGCAGTCGATGCAGCGTTTTCAATAGAGGCGAGCGCGACGCCGGCGACCACATGCGCTTTCTTTGGCGGTAACGTCAACTTCACATCGGAACAGCTCCGCTTGGTCATGGACTCATCAGGTGTCGATGGACTGCCCTCCGCCTTTGATCGGATCCCCTCCAGGTATTGAGCAGTGAGCACTTCCAACTTTGCCATGCACTTGCCAACATAGAACTCGATCGCAAGACAGATGACACTCGCGTCCGCTGTGCGGAAGAGAAAGTCTTGTGTTGTACCGCCTGGGGGTGGATCTTCGCCCCCAAAACGAGGGGAAGACGCTGCGATAGGCTGCGTGGGACTCCGACAGCTCAGCAAGCAGCACGTGTTGCCCTGCTGTAGCACGACGGACCACTTCTCCAGATCCGTAAAGTACCACGTGCACAGCTCCACCTCCGCTTCATGGCCCGTGCAAAAGGAAACTCCGTGGGAAGAGATCTCGAGCGACGTGGCTTCGCTAGGAGTCGACTGGCTCGTCATCGAAAGTTTCACCGGGAAGCGCAGCGGCTTATCCGGCGCGATGGACGCGTGCTTCTCAACCACCTCAGTCAGCATCGAGAGCCAGACCGCGTACTCTTGCGGTTCCGCCGCCGCGAAGGTCCACGTCCGGTAGAGCGTCACCACGTCGAATGCATGCATCATTGGTCCACCTGCATTCCCACTGCTGCTGCCACGACTGGAGGAGATTGGGCGGATGCAAAGCACAGAGCTCAGGTCGATCACCCGCCGCTCCTTGGGAGTTTCCGTCATGCCTGGACAGTGCGTTAGTCGGTCGTAGTAGCACAGGAACCCTCCCACCGGCGTTTCGAAAAGCGCCGCATACTTGGCGTGCCACATTTTCTTCAACTGGAACTTGCGGGCACTCTGACGTTTCAAGAGCTGGCCTTGAAACTTGAACATCTTCGCGTAGTGACTCGACTGCACCAGTGAAGCCAGCAGCGGCAGCGACTTGACGGGGACCGAAACTTGGGTTTTGTCACGCGAAAAAAGCTTCCCTCGTCTGGAAGACGAGCGATTGAATGAAGACGATAACAGAGCGATGTGGTGGTCGCACAGTCCGTTCGTCATCATTCGTGAGACGTTCGTCGCTGTGCGCGTGATCGGGCTAATGTGACTCAGCACGCCGGAATTTATGTGGATCATAACGTTTGAGGCCGAAACCTCGTTCGTAAGGCTCTCGCTCTGTTCATTGCTGCCAACTCGCTGCTGGCAGCCAATAACGCGACAGCACGAGTCGATCCGCTGTTTCACACTGTCTTCGTTGGCCAAATACATCAGCGCGCTTGCCCGTCTAGTTCCAGCGCCATTGAGTGACACCTGCTGGTGAAGTCGAGCGCTGCTTGAGGGCGAAGCGAGGCTGGAGGACACCAGTGTGCTGCGGAGAGTGACGTCCATGTACGTGCCGTACTTCAGATACCAGATCGCCTCTCGAATATACTGCGCCTCCAAGCTCTGGAAGGCGAGGTACACCGGTTGCTTCGCGCGTTCGTATGCCATGTGGAAGCGCAGCTCAAGTCGCGTTCCCATCACCTCACAGGAATCCAAGCTTTCGTATGCGTATGAAAACAAGCACGCGCTGCGATCGTGGCAGTCCGACGATGGGAACACGCGAATGTGGTGCACATCCAGATGAAGCCCTCGCAAGTCGCCGTTGATAGAGCACGTGAAGGAAAGGTAGCCGGTCCGAAAGTACTCGATCCCCAGTCGCTCACGGCCAATCGCGTTCCGCACAGGCTGCTCGCGTCGTAGTAGCTCTCGGCGCTTGGGCAGGGGCAACACAGGTTGTTGTACGTCACTCAGTGACGCCCGACGCTGCTGGATGGGCGACGGCAGGTTCTGCCCGATGAGGACCCCCATGTACACTTGTTCTGGGACCTTCGTGAGCTCTGGGAGAGCCAACACGGCTGATACCTGAGCTTCGACATCAGTGAGATCCGTGAAGGTGAAGGAGGGGGAGGCCGAGCCGCTGTCCAGCACAAAGTGAACGGACTTTTCGCTGTGGTCCCAGACAATCTCCTTCATGGCGCCGAACAGGGATTGAAAGATGATCTTGTGGTGTTGAGCAACGACCGCGTGAACAGATTCCGCTGATATGCACAGGATGATATCGACCAGCGGAACTTCCTCGGACTGAGCAGTGCGCATTTTCCCATGGTGCACCGATGGCTCTCGGACGCCACCGGAGCCTTTGGGGGAGGAAGCTTCGGCTCCGAAGTCACGGTGAGATCCCAGCCGATGCAGCTTGCAGGACAATGAGCTCTTCATCTCCTCGGTCAGCCTCACGTTCGCACAGCAAATGAAAATAAACGGTCAGTGGATGGATGGGACGCTAGAAGGGTGGGAGCTCTCCATGTGAGCCCAAAGGGGAAACAACAGAAGCCAAAAATAAATACCTTTGGCACCCATCCATCGCCTGCGCAGCATCAATCCACGTTTATCTTGAGCGCTTCGCTGCAGGAGGCGCGCCCTCCTCATCTTTTTCTTCCTGCTCCCCTGTTTCTTCGTCGCAAGGCAGCTCCTCGTCGGTATGTGTTTCCTCTTCCTGGCCAACCTGCGTTTCCTCCTCTTCACCTCCGCTGCCGTCGTCCTTTTCGCTCGCCTCATCCTCTTCACTCGAATCGTCGGAATCCTGCTCTTGGGAGATGGTGGTCCCATCAAGGCGCTTGTTTCTCAGCACGCCAGTCTTGTACGCATGCAGCACCCCGTTCGCACTTGCAAGCATCTCCCCCCGATAGATCAACTTCTCCAGGAGTTTCTTCACCATGGGCACCTGCGAGGCCGTAGCCTGATCTTTGACGAGTTTGCCATGCGCGCACAAGACTTGCATTCTCCGTGTGGCCACCTGCACTTCGCTGAAAAGTTTGACCACGCGCGAACTGTGCAGCTGGAACTGCTCCTCGAGAAACGGCATGATGCGGAGGAACATTTCGATGAACTTGCGTCCAACCTTGAGAACTGTGCTGATGAGCATCGCTTTGTGGAAACCCTTGGTCATGCACACCAGCATCTTAAACAAGAGCACAGCTTGCATCAGGTAGCTGAACACAAACCGCTCGTCGTTGGAGGAGACGTCAAGTCTGGAGGTGACTGCCACCAGCGCATCGAACATCACTCGGTGGTAGATTCCGACCGTTTTCTTGTCCAAGGTCGGGTAGCCTTCCACCCGTTTCCCGTTCTGTTCCAGCAGCTCCACAAATCCATCAATGGCCAGTGTCTGAATCCGATCCAGCACAATTGGGTCGTGGTGGATGCAGCACCTGAGGATCACTTCCAGGTGGGCGTTCTTGTAAGCGTATCTGGAGTCGCTGTTGGACCAGTCCCTTTGTAAATAGGATAACGCCAAGTTGCTGAGCTGTGCAGCCATAGCAGACTTTGTCGAGTTGGTGTCACGTTGTTGCCGACCGCTCATATCGATGGACGTGGCGTAATTGATGACCTGGGAGGCATCAAAGCCATACGCTAGCGACAACAGCGAGGTCAGGCACTTGAGCAAGGCGACGCCAGCTTTGATGTTATCGCCAACGACGCTCTGGTACTGAAGCATCACTTTGAAGCACTTCGATGTGATCTGTAGCATACACACATACATCAGGTGTTAGTAAAGCAAGATCCACACAGAGGGGTGACAAAAAAACATAATAACCACAAAGCACTCGATGCTTCACACCTTGATCAAGGAGTTTGAGTCGGAGGATGTGTACTCGGCACGTTCGCTTTCAGGAAGTAGAAATGACTGAAGCTGCTGCACGTGGACAACATCCGCTGCTGGGTCGTTCTTGCTATTCAGGAAAAGCACCACGATCTCGAGATACTCACACAGAATGCGCTTCACTAGCGAAGTGGATGGCGCGGGCTGGTCGCCCTCCTTGGTCTCCTCGCCCTCACTCGCACTCTCATCTTCTCCGTGCTCTTTTATCACTGCCAGGAAATGACTAGCGTACTTTTCGGTAGCATTGAGAACGCCTGCTGTCGATAGTTCGGCCAGCAGCTTCGAGCTGCTCTTGCTCGCAACATCATGAGCCAACACGTTTTCCTTCCACCCAGAAGTGTGCGCAACGGTTCCCCACGAAAACGACGACTTGGGTTTCTCTTCTCCAGCGCACCAATCCATATGATAGCGGAATAACGAGAACAGCAGCTCGATCCGCACGGTTTTCAAAGCAAACCCGCTGCTGCGTTCGCCTCCTGCCGTTTCAAGCCGATCGTTGCTTCCTCCTCGGATCACGGAGTCCAACACGCGGGGGAAGGCCAAAATGCTGATGACCTCGGACTTCAGCGGCAGAAAACTCTTCTTAACGAGGGTCGCTCTGTCCACCGTGGTCGAAACTTTCGGTGGTCGGCCTGGCTTCTTTCGCTCCGTCGGATCGAAAAGAGACTTGGTCTTTCCAAAGCTTTGGTGCTGGTCAATTCCACCTCCACTCAAACGGGGGATTGCAAATGCTGGGCAGGACGGCAACACTTCGTCCAGCAAGATGGTCTCAAGCCGCGACAAGTTCTCCAGTCTTTCGGTCGTCTTCGCCACGTAGTAATTCTTCGCTTCAGTGCAAAAAAAATTGATGATGGATCGGACCCAGTTGATGGCGTGCCAGAGCGTCGTGCAAACCGCGTTTTGCACTGATCGGTCCAGCGCCGATAATTCTCGAAGAACGGATTCCCTGGCAATGAAAAACATCTGAAGATTAGCAACAAGCTGCAAGAGAGGGGGAGAGATAGAGAGAGAGAGCGAAAGCTGCGCACTTACTCCATCATTTGAACGGGACAAATGAGAACGCATTCGATCTCCCCAACTTGACGTCGCTTTTGAGCGATTGTGAGCAGGAGCGAGACGAGGGAATTGAGGTAAAGCGGTGCTTCCTGGTCCGCAAAGTTGGGAGATACCACCAAATCCAAGATCTTCAGGTAAACCGGCGCTTTCTTCACAAACACAAACCGTCAAATAACAGTATGTCAGTATGCCGCAGACCATCAGCAAACCAAGCAAAGCTAGCAGTTTACCTTCGCATCAATATTCAGCCACAGCTCGGATTTCATGGCCCCCGACATCACTGTCTTCGAGTACTGAGCACAATGGGCGGCATCGAAGTCCTCCATGAAGCGCGTTTGGAAGAACTCCAGGTAGTAGTTGAAGATATTGCTGACCAACACGAGCCCGAGCTCGTCCAATTCCAGTTTTTCGATGAAATCCGTCAGTTCCTCAAGCATGAAGGCAAAGCACTTTGTATCCGAAAGGTAGCTCCGATGCAACTCTGTCATGCAGACGGTGAACTCTTTGGCTGCGGATGCCTTGAGAGATTCACGACCAGTCTCAGAGCCGCCTGTGCCTCCTCTAGTTGTGGGGGCCGTCGCTTCTCGAAAAAACTCGAGCAACCGCCCGAGACGTGACACTGCACCAAGGATGCCAAAGCACCGATACCGCGTTTCTTGATGGAAAGCCTGTTTGAGTAGGATGTTGCACAAGTCGGAGTCTTCATGTCCGCCGACTGCAAACAACACATCGTACATCTTGCGAACCTGGAGCACGCTGTAATTCTCCATCGTGTCCAGCATTTGCTTCAAGCCCGGCAAGAACATATCCAGCCGCTCCCTCCTTTTTGACGGCCGTTGGGCGTACCGAGCCTCATTCGCTCCCGCGACGCCCACGAATGATAATTTCGGCGACACGAGAGAACACAATGTGTCCAGCGCAGGTATCGCAGCAGTACCTCCGGACGCCAAGCAGTGGCCTAACAACGCGGACACAATCTATGTGTTTATGCATTAGACAAGGTGATCTACACAAAAGCAAAGCGGCTACTGCCACAAAGACAGCTCAGCGCACGTACCTCGCCCTGATAGTACGCGATCCTTGTGCTGGAACTGGCATCCGTTGAGCCGACCGAGAATTCTTCAAAGAGCACAGCATACAGCATACTCCCCATCTGGACACAACTGGCATCCAAGCTCTGCATCAGGAGCTTCCCCGCTAAGCTCAGAATCGACGGGAAATAGGTTTTCAATGCGTTGCCGTGTGCCGCGATTCCCCGCACCAATAGGTCCGTATTGATGAGCCCAGATCGGATCTTATTCAGGAAGAGCTTTTCCATCTTGGCCTGATGCTGTGGAATGGAGGTCGCCCCAAAGAGAATCCACAGGTCCAGCAACTTCAACCGCTCCACCGTATGGATTCTTGCGGCAAAGGTCCGAGCCAACTCCTCTCGGAAGTAGAAGCCCTGGATGATGCTGCCCAGAATCAGCGCTTCGTCGTTGCTGCTCGCCTGGGAGGCAGTAACAGCCGAGTCTTGGAAAGCGAGCGTCGTGCTGAGTTGCTCCCGTAGCTGGTCCACGATTTGCTCCACATCGGTCATCGGGCCTTCTTGGACGAGATACTTGACGATCGCAGGAAGGTCCGCAAGCGGAGACGAGTCCAGACGCTCCAACACGCACTCGACCACTGCAGAGGTCTGGTCGGTCAGCACGTTGAAGTTGCCAAGCGCTTCGATGCAGCACGTCACCAGCGCCGCTTCCGAGCGAATGAGCTCCAGCAGAGTGTTCACCACAAGCTGCCACATGCTCTGGATTTAGCCACAACACTGAACCAAAACCCGCAATACTCCCTCTCATGCTGATAGCAGCAAGCTGCAAACGTACCACGCTGTCCTCGTCACTGGCGAGCTCGGGCAAAATGTAAATGATGTCGCGCTGCAGGCTGGCGGAGAACGCCGGCAACGCGCCAATGAGCTTCGCGATGAGCTGCCTGGAGTCCACCACCAGGTCCATCCAGCGCAACTCACGCAAGATCAGCTTTGGCACGTTCTTCCCCATGAGCTGTGCGTCCACACTCGCCGAGAACTCGGCGAGCTGTCGGTCGAGTCACCCCATCCGCATTCCAAGCATCAAAGCAAAAGCCATAAGTCTCCACCACGCCAGTCAATAAGCAGCTTGCTCCTGCCCACCTTCTCCAGCAGAATATCCACCAGCTTGGGCTGCAGCACCTCCTCGCGCAACAGGACGCCCACGAAGCTGAACTGCGTCTCATACAGACCGTCCAGCCCCACGCTCAGCATGAGCAGCAGCATGTCTTCGTCCGCCAGGAACACCTCAGCCTCCCGCACGAAGGCAGCCACAGCGGGCGCGTCGCCGTCGCTGCCCAGCTTGGTGTTCACCGTGCGGTGCACCATCACCTCACTGCCGCGCTCCTTGTACACCTCCCACAGCTGCGCGAAGATGCCCATGGTGGCGCGCGTGGACTTGAAATGGCGGCAGCGTTGACCACTGGTTCAACCTTGTTTGAATGGCATGTCACTAATTGCGGTATCACCCGGTATACTGAGCGCCGTCAAGATATCCGGATAGCAGTATACATATTGCAGGCGTCCCATTCAATTTTTTTGACGGACGATCTAACGGCGATGTGGTGGAAGACAAGGCGGCAGCGGGTGTTGCTGCTGCTAAGCGTGCTGCTAGCTTCGTGTGTGGTGGCGGAGCAGGTGGACGAGGAGCACAGCGTGGATACTAATGCGGAGGTGGTGCAGTCTGCTCCCGTGCTAACGGTGCGTGTGGGTTGCCAGCACAAGTCGATGCGCGTATCTTGTTGCCTCTTCGTTGGCGTGACGACGGTTGTTGTGTGTGTGTTGTCACACAGCAGGACGCATTGCCTGCACCGATTGGGCTGCTTGACCAGTATCTGCCTAGCGGATTCGGACCCAGTTCGTTTAATGCAACAGAGTTCGTGGCGGCGTTTGCTAACAGCACCGACTGGACAGCCATTGGCTTTGCCTTCGAAGATGCGGTCGTGGCCACGTTCCAGTGTTTGCGTCTGTGGGCGGTGTTCCTGGTTCTCGCGGTGGTTCCCATCATGCAAGGCCTGACAGTGGTTGGGGATGCGCTGCTTCCCCATTGCATTGCGGTCGTGAAGCTTGGCGCAGATTACGTGGGCGAGATGGACCCTGTGCACCAAGCCATGTTGACGCTGACCATGCTATTCGTCGTAGTCTGTATTCGGAAGGGATATGTGCACAAGGCCAGAGTGCGCTATGTGGTGATGCGTCGACACCTGGAGCTACGTTACCGCGCGTTCGTGGCGTCGCTGAGCGCCAAGTGGCGACTGGTGGCGATCCTGCTACCTCACGTGCTTTTCTTCGGTCTCGCATACGAGGCGCTCTATTGGCTGCCTGACTCGGTGACGGACGTGTTGAGCAGCGAAGCGCTCTTTGGGCTTCTGTCGGTCGGGTATCCGCTGCTCCACTCCATCGGCGTCATTAGGCAGAAACGCCTCTACCCGCAACGCGCGAAAGCGACGGCCCCACCATCCGGAGCGGGGAGTCGTACAAGTGAACTGCGCAAGCGCTTCGAGAAGATTGGCTTGCCAGACTACGAGTGGAGGGCGTACGAGGCTTGTCTAAAGTACTGGGTGATCTGGTCGTTCGCAGTCTGTCTCGTCGGCATGATGACGCTCTTTGTGCCGGCGTTCATGGTGGCTTTCTTCACGGTGCCAGTGCACTTTGGCAACATCTTCCTCATCTGGATGCACTCGCCGTTCACTCGTGGCGATATTACGCTCTACACGCTGCTCAGTCCAGTCGTGAGTCCGTACGCGAACCGAATCCACGAGCGCGAGGCCATGGCGAACGCGGAGGGCAACGAGACGACCAACTTCTTGATGCGCATGTTGGTGTCGTTGCGCGTGGTTCCTGAAAGGCATCTGCACTTCGCCAAGGATCTGTGGTCGCAGGGCCCTGCGCTCTTTGGCCTCATCTTCATCTTCACGCCGGGCTTCGTGGCCTCGCGCGGCTGCTCGCTCATGGGTTTTGGTTTCCCAGCCTACGTCACGATTGGCGTGCTGGGTGAAAAGCGAACGCGTCGCTACGAGTGGTGGCTCTCCTACTTTAGCGTGGCTGTGACCGTGGACTACCTGGTCACTGCGATCGGGAGGGAGATCGCGTGGCTGCCGCTCTTTTACCACGCAAAGCTGCTCATGATGATGTGGCTCCAGTTCCCGTATTTCCAGGGCGCCGAGCGCATTTTTGACGCATGCTTTTCGAGCGTGTTCATAGTTCCGGAAAGCAAAGAAGATTGAATAGCTTTTTAGGTGAAAGTCTCACTTTCGACTGTGATGTCCGAGCCGTTGGAATGTGATACGACAGTTGAGGTCAGTTGTTGTCGGCGTTGTTGTTGCCGCTCTTCTCCTTGGCCATGAGCTGGTGGATCTTCCGCAACTCGGTCATGCGTTCCCCGATCTCCTGTTCCACCGTCGCCGCTTGCTCCGGCCTGCCCAGTGAGATCATCTCAGACATGTAACTCTTGCGAGCCTCCACTTCCCCCACAACTGCCTCGTACAGCTCCTCGAGTTGGGCCAGTCGGTCTTTGGGGGATCGACCATTGCGCAACATGTTCGCGTGGGAAAGCTCGCGATCCAGCAAGTCTAGCGTGTAGGCCAGGTTCATTGTTAAAGCTTTGTGTGGCAGGATGTTGTAAAGGATGCACTTACCTGCTCCTGGTAGGAGTTCGCGGGGCAAAATACTGCCTGCCGAATAGGAAAATGCTTGCTGCAGTTTCTCCTTTTCTTGATTCGGAGCTCTCCTGATAGCAAAATGGTGATCGAACGATGAGGGAACGGTTCCTAGTCGACATCGGACGGTGTATCGAGTCCGAATGACGTACTTGATGCAGGCCATGCGGTAGGCGTCCATTTGCTTTTTGATGGCGTTTATCTCCTTCTCAATCTCGCAGAGCGGTTTCTTGCGCGTCCCGAGGCAGTCAATGGGGTGCATCTGCATGTAGAGAGCGCCCCAATCATGTAGCAACGTTAACAGAGGATTCAGCCAGCTACGTCTGATGGATGTCGGGCTGGAAGCGACACCTCCCATGCCAACGCACCTCCATCGACCTGCTCTTGAATTTTGAGAAGGTGGGGGCATTAATCGCTCGATGCGATGTTTTCGCCGCTAGACTGTGCGTCCTCGAGTCCGTGGCTGGGATCCCACCGCCAGGAATGAACGGAGACGCAGCAAGGGCGTCCCGTGGCTTCGTCTTCAGCTCTGCAGCACACACACAACACACGTGTCAAACCTGAAGTGGAGGGTAAAACCGCCCCATCTGCAGACACGTACTCGGATACGAGATCTTGGGCTTGGCGTTCCCGCAGTACAGCCGCTTCAGCAACCTCCCGGCCTCCGTGTCGCCGCCAAAGGCTCTGGATCGTGTACCACCAGAGAAACGAGTTACTAAGTACAATCTGGCCATGCGACCGCCCCAGCCCCAACAGCCAAGCTTACTTCCACGCCTCGCTGGTGCGGTCAGCAGGCTCGGCGCCGCTGCTCATCGCATCGAGGGGTTAGTCTGGTGGCCGGATGCAAGGAGTGGATGCACGATGTCTCACATACGTGGCTTGCGCTTCCTGCATGTCGCTAGTGTTGAAGTCGCAGGCCCGTGTCGTTTCGGGTTTTCTGACTGCGGTCGCTGCTAATTTCGGGATCTGGAGCACTTGGGTTTTGTATGGTATTTGAAATGAAGCCAAAACCAAAGGTTCAGTTTTTCCTCCGCGAGTATCGAGCGGCTCGAGTTGAGCGGGGGTGGAGGTGTGTGTGGTCAGACACACTTCGGATACGAGCGCCGGAAACATGCAGCAATGCTCGCGTGAGAAGGTCATGTCTCGCTGGCAGGAAGGGAATCATGCCTTCGTTCGTGTTCCTGGCACTCAGCCGTATCCGACTTGTCTGGCAGCACCAACTCGAGTCGAACCCAAAATAAGCACCACCCGACGCCAGGGGTCGGCTGCGGCTCATCCCCAGAGAAAAAGGAAATGGCTGCAAATCAACCAAACGCCACACAAACCACCACCGGGCAAGCGCGCATTCCTCACTTTGAGAGTTGCCGATGGAGTCGCTACGACGACTGACCAGCTCCGTGTTCGACACGAACCCCGTGCGGCTGGTGCGGCGCGCCAGTCTGGGGGACCTGCGGCCGCCGGACGCGCGCTCGCTGGACCTGACGTTCATCACGGAGCGCCTGATCGTGGCGGGCTTCCCGGCCGACGCGCCGACCGACAAGAAGCGCAACCAGCTGAACGCGGACGACCTGGCGCA
>MBAC02001884.1:0-13402 GCA_001712635.2 Nothophytophthora sp. Chile5
GTGGCGGCCAAGTACCTGGATTGCCCCATCGACTTTGTGTCTGTTGTGGACGGCGCCAACCTCCCAGACTATCGACACGTACACTTTGGTGGAGGAGGAGTTCACGCGGGAGCGCTCCATTAACGTGTGCATCAACGCCGTGTACGCTGAGAAGCCACTGATCCACAAGGTCCCCTGGCGCGATATGCGCTTCTCGCAGATGGCATGCAGCAAGGGGCTGAACGCCTAGCTCTTCGCCGATTTCCCCGTATGCGACCTTAACAGAGAGGTGGTGGCTTCGGTCTGCGCCCCCGACGCCATTCCGCACAACAAATTCTCTGCCAATGACTGCGCTACCATGGAGGCGCTGGCCTCGGGCCTCGTGATGCCCAAGAACACCGAGCTCTGCAGATATATCCTCAATAGAAGGAAAGCCGTCAGTCAATCAGTTTGTTAAAATGAAGCATGTTTGCATCCCACCATGCATCTGTATCTTGCTTGTCGCGTGCACTCGTTGTTGGAGCCATATGTGCGTCTTCGGGTATCGCACTCTGTGGGGCCACGTACCTGGTGGGACGTTGGTGCACGCAGAGCCGCATGAATTCTTGAGTGACGGATGGACGCCTCGAGGCAGCGCCATTGCTGCAGGTTTGTGAAGAAGAAGCCAAGTCGACCATCACTCCTTCAAAAACCCATTTTGCTTCCTCAGCATACAAAATTGAAGTCAAAGTTAGCGATATGTTTGGGGGTTGTTAGCGGGAAGTTAATTATAGAGCAAACGGTTGCAAACGCTGGAGGTACGTTTGGCAAAAGTTGGCATCTCTACTTGCTTGATTGGCTGGGTCAGAGATTAGTATCTGGTCACTGTCAATAGTGGTCGGAGTGATCCGGATACAGTGGCTACGCACACTGTCAATAAATGCTGTTGCCTTTCGGAATGTTGCCTTTTCTAGCCGCGGAAGGTTACTCGACGGTTGCGCCAACTTGCTGCAGGTGCCGCGAAGGTCGCAACAACAGGCCACCATCTGCCAAATGTACCTCGAAGGTCGTCTCGACCACCTTCCATGTTGCACCAGAGAGGGACTGCCGCCTTTCCCCCAGCTTCGGCAATTAGGCAACCACGCGCCGTCTTCGCCCGCTGCTGCTGCTGCTGCTGCTGCCACGCCAGCCTCTCGCTGTCTGCGCCTGCCATGACCACGACGAGCGTCTCTTCTTCTCCCTCTTCCCCGAGTTCGGCGCTTGCGGAGCTGCCACCGCTGGCGCAACAGCAGCAAGCGCAGCCAGTCGCCGCTGGCCGCGCACCGCAGGATCGAGCCGTGCGCAGCATGAAGCGGTGCTCGCTGGACGGCTGCTCGAGTCTGGCGCGGTCACGCGGACTTTGCAAGGCCCACGGAGGCGGCAAGCGCTGCCAGGTGCCTGGCTGCGGACTCAGTGACCAGGGCGGCGGCTGCTGCATCCGCCACGGCGGTGGCAAGCGGTGCCAAGTCCCCGGGTGCGACAAGAGCGCGCAGTCGCGCCATTTCTGCAAGGCACACGGCGGCGGCATGCGATGCAAAGTGCCTGGATGCGAGAAGTCCAGTCAAGGAGGCGGGTGCTGTCGCTCGCATGGCGGTGGCACCGCCCGCCGTCACTCCAAGAAGCACACGCAGAAACAAAAGCAGAAGGACAAGCAACGTGCCGCCCGAGCGCGAGCTCAACAGGAGAACTCCTGTGGCGAGCTGGCTTGTCTGCTGGAAATGGTTGATGCCGACAGTCGAAGGACAAATAAGCCGTTGCTGATGGCGACGCCCGGGATCCTGGACCGCAATGGCAGGCTGTCGCCGTCGCTCATGGCGTACACGTTCCCGTGCTCATCCAGGACGTCATATAGAACCAAGACAGGTGCGGATGCTTCGCCCTGTATGCAGAGTGTCCTCTCTCCCGAGGAGCAAGCGGCGGCCTTGCCTTCCGCAAACCTGCTGCTCAAGATCCAGAGCTTGCCAGTCATCTCTCCGTCTTCGTCGTCCTCGACGGCCACCCACTCGCCATCCCGGACGTGGAGGTCGGTTTTCAGCAGCTGCAAGGCTGCACAAGACGGTTTGATCGGCCCCAAGCAAGGTATATCTAGCGGAGGACACTGCGGTGTGGTGGGCTGCACGAATTCCGTGTCCCGGAGGGCGACGGAGGAGATGTGCGAGGATCACCGCACGAACTTGGCCCTGGCGACGTCACTGCTCGGGATGCAGGAACCCGGCGGCTTCAGGATTGCCAGCTACGAAAAAGCACGTGTCTCGCCAAGTATTTAGTGGTCCCGCCCACCTTCTGACATCCCAGCAGAGCAAGAAGGACCCAAGCATAACGTTATACAAGAGCGCGGTTTATTAGCGTGTGAACGTATTAGGCTGGCTCATACTAAACGAGGGAGCGGGTGGAGCTCTTGGACGCGCATTTGAGCCAAAAATTGCTTCCGCTATCGGCTAGCAGCAGCTCCACGCGCTCGATTGCCGTGGAGATGCGCTCCAGCTGCGTGCCGTGGTGGTCGATGACGCTCGCCATCTCGTGCTGCTGCTGCGCCAGGATCTCCTGTGTGCTGATGGTCTTGTCCAATAGATCCAGCATCATGCGCTCGTTCTGGTTCAGCTGCGAGATCTGCCCAGTCTGCTGGAGCGACACCAATGCCGCTGAATTGCACTTTGGGAAGGTTCCTTCGTCGCTGGAACCCGCCGTTGCTGTCTCCTGAGAGCTCTGACTGCCACTAGCGCTTCCGATGGCGTCCGTGGTGCCAGTATCCCAGCAATTGCTGCCTCCTTCCTCGAAGACGCCGCCGTCGCTACTAGTGAACGAGTCACCTCGTTGATGGCAGCTCTGATTGTCGCCGAAGGACGGTGGGGCTAGCATCGGCAGCGGTGACGAAGGCATGGGTTCAGGGAGATCGGCGGTGAGGTGGAAGGAGGCCAGCGCCGTGGCCTGACTGAGTCTTCGGAGCAGGTCGCAGCTGAGATTCTGCTCCAGCGACTGGTTCTCGTAGGGCTGTGCGGCGATGCACGAGACGTTGACGGAGCCGAGCCCGTCGTCCAGACTGCAAGGCGCCACGAACCAGCCGAAGAGGAAGTCTCGCTCGTCGGCCTCGTAGAGTTTGGCTCCACTTGCAGCCACCACTACGTGGCTGCCGTCCGGGTACTGCCGCCAATGAGTCAACACTCGCAGACTTTCGCTATGTGCGGCACGAACACTTGGGCGGAAGGTCATTTCGTCCATCCAGGTCTGATCGCTGAGTTTATATCGTCGTGCCACGTGCGAGAAGAGGTTCTGGTACACACGTGCGTCCTCGTAGTTCTGCAGTCGAGCCACGACGTCGCGACAGCTGCCTGTGAGCTTCGTGTTGCTCTTGGTGAAGAGCTGGCCGTGCTTGAAGGTCTCAAACGTCTTGATGCTGTTGATCGCAACTTCGTCCCTTCGGCCTGGAACCACATCGCGGACGGTCCAATAGCTGCTCTGCAGACGGTGGAAGAGGTCCATAACCACCGAGATCTTGTCCCCGTACTCCTGCGGCACCGAGGACAGTGGCAAATACGACGATGGAGAGCCGTTTAGTGGTCGTGAAGCCCTGCGGCCGCTTGCCTTGCGTGTCGACGAAGCCGCCGAACGTGATGAACTCAGCAGATTCAGTCCGTGCAAGGACGCGTGGAGATCGATGGGTGTGTTGCTCTCCGCCCGACTCTCCCGTCCCTTTGACCGGCCAGTCGTGCCAACGTTCGCCGCTCTATCCGTCTCTAGCGGCGACTGTGAGCTGTCCACACGCTGCTCGAGTACCTCTGACACGATGTTTGCCACGGCTTCGAGCGTGGACTTCATGGCGGCCGACGTTTGCGGATGCGGCTCAGTATCGAGAGCACACACGACCCCGATGGAATGACCGCGCACTCGAATAGGCGCGCCGGCATAGTAGCGCATGGAACGACCGCCTACGACCAAGTCGTCGGCGTGGAAGTGTTTGTCCGTGTTCGTGTCGCTCACGATCATCGTAGCGTCTTGCATGAGCGTGTGGGCACACACACAGTCGTCGCGAGGGATGTGCGTGGCGCGGTCGTCCCAGCCCACGCTGGCCTTGAGCCAGAGCGACTCGTCGTCCATGATGCCGATGAACGCCACGGGGCATTCGAGCGTTCGCGCCAAGATACTCACGAGCAGGTTCATGGTCGGATCGTTCTCCACCGAGCGGATGGTCGAGTGTCGAGCCACCTGGAGTCTGGCCGTCTCGTTGGCAGGCACCGGCTGCGGCCACAACTGCACCACGCTGCCGTTCGTGAGCTCCGAGTCCACACTCAGGATTGACCGCTGGGTGACGCGTCGATAGTGCTCCGGTAGCGGTGGCAGACTGAAGATGGACGCGCTGGAGAGCCGACGAGGGTCTGCCAATGTGTCGCGCACGGCGTCCTCGTTCGCCTTGATGGAGGCGTCGGTGGCGCGGATGATGCAGAACGTGCAGATTCGTGTGGAGCACTCGACGTTCACGTCGGTGAGTCGGATCGTGCGGTGGCTCGAGCAGCCGCCGCAAACCACTTCTCCGCACGTTCGGCAGTGGTGCCGGCGTCGGAAGGGAAGGAACTGCTGCACGCACACGTTGCAGTGCGTGCGCACCTCGTCCTGCACCCACGAGTCGGTCTTGAGCAGGTTGCCCACCATGAGCAGACCGCCTTCCAAGAAGTACATGGCCTGAGGGACGTACAGCGTCTTGGCCTGCTGGCTGCTGTCGTAGCGTCGGATGGCTCCCGTGCCGCCCATTTGTCTGTCGCCGAGCTGAGTGCGGCCGGCCGTGGGAATTCACGAGTGCGCGACTAACTCGAGGTTAACCTTTTTCCAAGCGGATGGATAGTCAGGCCACGGAGAGGACCGTTGCGAGCACGGTCTTGCCTGGACCGAGCGCCAGAGCGTGGGACGTCAACTGAGCTCGTGGCGCCTGCGCGGAACGAGTCTATTCACCAAATGATCCTGCCGGTTTCCCTGTGTCTTGCAAGAGGCGCTGCTGCTGGACGGGGGACTGACTGTCTTCGGTTTTTGCTTTGGTGGAAATGCGAGGAGGTACGTAAGGTTCAGTCTGTGGAAACATAACTGCACCCGTTCGACCTTGAAGTGGATTAACACGAGTCAGTTAGCCTGTGTTGGTTTCTCTTGATTCATTGAGGTTATTTACCGAATAACCTATTACTCAGCGAAACGGCGCAAAGCCGGAGCAAAAGAATGACGAAGAGGTTGAACGAACACACCGATGCGCTTCTTTCTACTTTCCATTGAGCGCCGCAACGTTTCACGAACATGGCCTTGGGTGTTGGCGCGACCTGCTTTAACTCCCCACCGTGGCGACGCAACTTATTGGAGTGCAATACCATGCATTGGAACAAGGCAATGGTTGGACAGACGAAGGGCTCTTTTAGAGACAGGCAGCCATTCGCCCCACCCGAACAAGCCAGCCAGCAGCTCCGCTACAGGCCCACAGTCGTGTCCGTTGTGCAGTTCATGAAGGGGTGGTGCTGACTGAAAGCCGAAACCCCGCCATTTCACAGGGAATACCGACCCAGTTGAGCTGTTCGTCGTCTAGCTCATCTTAATATGCACCGCATTCCTGTTCATCCGTGCGACTGGCGGTCGCCGTGGAAGTCTCCCCCACTCTGGCTTGCCCGAAATGACCTGAGCGCAGATAGAGGTCGGAAGAACGCCGCTGGACTCAGGCGACTCCCGATGCAGTTCTCAGTATGCGTGGTGGCGGGAGATTCGGGGCCGTTTTGAAGGGCAACCCACTTCTGGAGCTCTTGACGCCCTGGCCGGATTCAATTGGTTCTGCAGGATCAGGCAACGCCCTTTCACGGGCGGACGTTCAATACCAAGAGACGCTTGACGGACTTCCAACGCGATCGCTCTGCTCCGAACTGCAGCGCGTGTCTTTCGTCTGTCGACCGGCGAGGACACTGGTTTGGATATTTGTATTTCTTTTGCGAAGGAGACTGCACGCACTGTATCACTCCTCCTCATTCCGGCAGGCCAGACACCAGAAGCCGCGCTCCACCTGCCCCCGAGGCGAGAAGCTGCGCCATGTCTCGCGTGTCGGAGCCCCACGCGCAGGCACGCATTACTTCACTTCGAAGAGGAGATATCGTAACGCACATGGCGAGAGCGCTGGGCGATAGAAACCGTTTCTAAGAGGCGGGAGGTGGAAAGGGACTTCGCGCGTGTCACTGAGGTCAGCCCCGCGGGAAGGCAATCAGTGATATGGCGACACCTCCGGCAGAAGCGGAGGAGCCCGCCAGCGCATCCCTCGCGCATCCGGATCGTATACACGACTATACGCCATTTCTAATTTTTGGTGAAGTGTCCTGGTGAGCGGTCAGGAGTCTGCCAGTCGGCTCGTGGTGGAGCCCACCGCCGCGCACGGCGCTTGGACGACGGGGTTGAAAATAGCAGCCCCATCGTCCAAGCAAGCTGCCGCATTTGTTCCTTCGTATGGTTCGAATACATGTCTAGTCTTCCCATGGCTCCCCTCTGTTTTCGACCAGCACACTGCAACCGCAAGAACAGGCGGCGACAAAAAACTCGCCTTGAGCGCGCCGATGGCATGGCATGGGCCCGCGCAGAGCAGGGAGGGGCGCGTTACTCACCGCCTTGCCGATGGCCATTTCTGCCGTGAGAAATACCGGTACAAACCAGATGCGTGTGTGCAGTATACGATGTGCGTGGTAAGTATACGCCACTTGCAAAATATCAATCTGGCAAAATCCAGAAGGCGTCCCGGAGTCCACACAAAAAGGACCCGAGACTACTAAAAATCCTCTTCCCAGCCTGCTCTGTCAAATCCCTGCAGACTACCATACCTGTCGTATCTGATGCTCTTGCACCTTACCCAAGTGAATGAGGAAGCATTTGGCATTATTAAGCCACTGTCTGCTTAGCAGTACTCGCATTTCGTATATTCAAGCAGCAGCATCCAGGAACGCAATCCTAAAGGCTTGAGGTATACAAAATGGCACCCTTTTTCCCTCGTCGCTATCCGGATATCACCCAGCAGGTCCGTTCCCAAGCCCCACCCACTGGACGACTTGCCGAGTGGAGCGCCAGTTCGAGCTCTCCGTCCCTCCCACGGAAGAAACAACGCAACACGCTGGCCAACACAGCACGCACGCACACCACAGGCACTCAGGCACACGCAGCTTTTCCTCGTGCCCGCCACGCTCCTCCACTCGCGCTCAGTCATCCATTCGGTTCGCCTCCGTCGGGTCTTCTCGTTGCTATCGCGTGAGTTCCGCCTCCGTCTCCCCCTTATGCAGTGTCTAACCAGAGGACGTATAGTGTTATCGCTAACCGGCTTTCCCCCCGCTACCGCAGCCCCCCTTTAAACGAACAGCTCCATCCATCCGACCAGAATGGGGTGTCTTAGCAGCAAGCCGACGCGCTACCCGACCGGCCCGCAGACCGGCCGCTACAACGAGCCCAACTACGCGGACCTCACCCGCAACGTGGAGGACGGCGGCTTCGCCAACGGCAACAACCACGGCAACAACTACAACAATGGCCCGCGGGCGCCACCGCAGCGCCCCATCCAGCGCCCGCACCCAATTCCCCCCACGAGCATGGGCAAGGCCGCGTCCGACCAGTGCTTCCCGGAGCTGGTCAAGTTCCGACTGGACGAGAGCGAGGTGCTGCTGACCCGCAAGGTGTCGAGCGGCGCCTTCGGCGTGGTGTGGCTGGGCCACTACCATGGTCAGCCGGTGGCTGTGAAGCGCATGATCGACGGCGAGGACGAGGCCGTGTCGTTCTCCCGCGAGATCGAGACCATGTCGCGCTTGACGCACCCCAAGATCGTTCGCTTCATCGGCTGCACGTGGACCAACAAGAAGGATCTGGGCGGCGTGTCCGAGTACATGGACGGCGGCGACGTGCGCACGCTGCTGGAGACCCGCAAGATCGAGCTGAGCTGGAAGAAGGAGAAGATCTCGATCGCCATCGACATCGGCGAGGCGCTGGCGTACATGCACTCGCGCTCGCCCAAGATCATCCACCGCGACCTCAAGTCGCGCAACGTGCTGCTGAATGCCAGTATGGTGGCGAAGCTCAGCGACTTTGGCCTCAGCCGCAACCGCACGTACGAGGAGACGCTGACTGCCGGCGTGGGCACGGTGCGCTGGACGGCGCCGGAGGTCATGCTGGGCGACAACTACAGCGAGCAGGCGGACGTGTACTCGTTCGGCGTGGTGCTTAGCGAGCTGGACACGCGCGAGATCCCGTTCGAGGAGAAGAGCAGCAAGACGGGCGGCGGCGCGCCCGACATGGCCATCGTCATCAAGGTGGCCAAGGGCGAGCTGCGGCCCAGCTTCGCGCCGGACTGCCCGGACGTCATCCTTCGTATTGCGCGGGCGTGTCTGCAGTTCGACCCGGCGCTCCGTCCGGACAGCAACTCGGTCGTGCAGATGCTCAACGACGCGCGCGTGCAGCTGCAGGCCATGTCCTAGGGTCGCTCGCCCTCCTTCTGTGACCAGAAAGACAGCGGCACCGTCCGCTAAGCAGCGCGTTGTTGCTCCCTTGATCCTGCCGCGTATGAACTGAAGCAGGACGCCTCAACACGATAAGAAGTGGTGCGAGCGTCGCAACAGGCAGCCACGAAGGGTGGGCTGGGAGAGTGAGGGAGAGGGAAGGAGGGACCGGCGGCATGTCTTGTGTTGTGCAAATGGGAGTCGACGGGACGGCGGCGACGGTAGATTTGATTTGGGCTGACTACGAGGGAGAAAGCAGTGGCGGATGCAGCGAGAAGGCGAAGAGGTGGATAGTGGGGGAGGACGGCGCTTCGTTAGCAGTTGACTACCTCGCACTCCTCGGTCGTCAGCTCTCTGTGCTTCGCCTTCTGCTTGCTCTTTGTTTTATTTTTTAACTGCTTTTCTTCTGCTTCACGCTTTGGCTCTTGCTCTCGCTCTTCTCTTCTGGTGCTCCCCAGTCCTTGGACGCCCTCCAGAGAAGGCACGCATGCCAGCTACAGCTTGGAGTCTCGCAGTTCAACGGCCTTCCGCATCAATCGCTGCTGGTTCTACCACATTTCAACACGGAGCGGCAGCAATTGTGCGAGTACTGGGAACGTCCACCTCCTACCAGTCCAGCGTACCTCCGTCGTGATCTGCTGCGCCACATCCTCGAAGCCCGCAGCCCTCGCGACCTCCGCCGCCGTTCTCCCCGTCGCATCCTTCCGGAAGATGTTGACACCTGCAGCTAGGAGCCTCTCCACTATGCGTATATCTCCACCGTCTGCGGCGGCCGTCAGCGCCGTGGTGTCTTTCGCGCCCAGGTTTTCGGCGTCAGCTCCGAACTCCAGTAGGAGCTTCAGCATGTCCGGGTCACTGACCTGGCGTCGAGTCCGAACATCGTGAAAAGCGGCCAAGAACAGCGCGGAGTCTTTAGACTCGCTGTCCGCACCATTCTGCAGCAGCAGCCTCGCCACCGGCTCGCAACGGAATCTGACTGCGACTTCGAGCGCTGAGTCTAACGCGCCACCGCGAGCGTTCACATCGGCACCAGCTTCGGTCAACAGGAAGCGACACGCCGCCTCCGCATGGGCATGGGCGACTTCCTTGGGTAATCCTTGTATGCCATCGCCCCCCGGCCCCGTGTTCCGGCCCCTGGGGTATAACTCGACGCTGGGATTGGCCGCATGCATGAGGAGAGTCGGGTCGCGCGGATCGTCGTGAGCGGAAGCCAATCGTCGCAGCAGCTCACGGCCGTTGGGTCCTTGCGAAACCGAGCGCAGGTACTGCAGCAAGCGCTGCGGGCCTTCTTTCTCGGCCGTGCGGAAGGCTTCGCGCTTAATGGAGTCGAAGTCCGCCGTTGGTGCCATTCTCACAGCCGTGATTTGCTGCTCGTTGACCTTGGGGGTCGCCGTATTGCGCACAGACCCGGATTCTTGGACCGCTTGCGGCGCTGTCGCCATGCCTACTACCCCCGCCGCTAGTGCAGCCGTCAACGCTGCAGTGAAAGCTGCCACCGCTTCCGCTCCAGACGGAGGGCTGTCGCGCATGTTTCCTCGTTCGTAACTTGTGGGTGAATTGGCAAACGCAGAAATGAAGGCTTTGGAAGGACTCCTTCCAGTTGGTGTCGCAAACCATCAAAGCGAAGTAGGCAAGTGGTGGGACGAGGCCCAACGATTCCACCAGCGAGAGACGAAAGAGAACGCTCGAGCAGGCGATAGGCTCCAGAACCGAGGCTGAGAGAGCTCTGCAAGGTCCAGGCCCATCAACCGAATGGCAGTGCTAGTTCTCTCGTAGTTGGGAGCCTACAAGTCCTCGGATCAGTTGTCAAGTGGGTTCTGAAGTCGAGTTTTACTGCTACGACTCCCAATCAACTACGATTGCATCGAATCGACGGGTAGGAACCCTCAACAGCGAGTGCTCTGGCATCACACAACTGTCCACCTTCGAGGGTGAGAGATTCCCGCACGCCGGTAGCAATCGCCTACATCTTGGAGCCTGCCAGTTCCTCGGCCTTCCGCATCAACCGCTGTTGATTCTACACATTGCAACACAAAGCAGCAGCAAGTTGGTAGATGATCGATGCAGTGGCTACCATTCCAACAGTCAGCAGACGAGCGTACCTCCGTCGTGATCCGTCGCGCCAACTTCTCGTGGCCCGCAGCCCTCGCGACCTCCGCCGCTGTTCTCCCCGTCGCATCCTTCCGGAAGATGTTGACACCTGCAGCTAAGAGCCTTTCCACTGTCCATTTATCTCCTTCCTTTGCTGCGAGCGTCAGCGCTGTGGTGCCTTCCACGCCCATGATTTCGGCGTCAGCTCCGAACTCCAATAAGAGCTTCAGCACGTAAGAGTCATTGAAGTAACCCGCCATGTGCAGCGCTGTAGCCTTCGACCGGCCGTCAGCCCCATTCTGCAGCAGCAGCTTCACCACCGGATGGCAGTGGCGGCTGACTGCCTCTTCGAGGGCGGACACTTGCGTGCCACCGCGATCGTTCACATCGACGCCAGCTTCGTCTATCAGGAAGTGACACGCCGCCACCGCATGGGCGTCTTCCACGGGCCACACTCGCATCATGGTATAGTTCGTGATCGAGCCTCGAATCCCGAAGCGCGACATCATATCGGGCTCGGCGGCATGCATGAGGAGAGTCGCTCCAGACGCGTCGTCTTGGGCCGAGCCCAGTCGTCGCAGCATTTCACGGCCGTTGGGTCCTTGGGAAACCATGCGCAGATGCTGCAGCAAGCGCTGCGGACCGCCCTTCCTAACCGTGAGGAAGACTTCGCGCTTGATGGCGTCGAAGTCCGGTGTTTGTCCCATTCTCGCAGCTGTGACTTGCTGCTCGCTGGCACTGCCACCCAGAGGAACACGAACAGGCCCAGCTTCTTTAGCCGTTGTCAGGGCTGTCGCCATTCCTGCTACAGTCGCTACTGCCGCCGTCGTCAACGCCGCAGTGAAGGCAGTCGCCGCGATAGCTCCGGAGGGAGAACGGTCACCCATGCCTCCTTGTAACTTGTGTGGCAACCGGCAAACGCAGGAATGCGTTGCTGGGTTCCTGTTCACAGATGAGGTCCCAAGCCATCATGTCGAAGGCGCTGCTCCTCGATAAAGACAGGAAACGTTATAATGCTGAGAGATAGTGTTGCCAGTGCAAGCCACTCCGTCTCTGAGCAAGGACGAGAGTATCGAGCATGCAGATCCAACTGCCTACGCGTCCATTTCCTGCATGGAATGGTGCCCAAGCCTGCATTATTGAAGGTCAGGTGCCTTCACGGCGGGCCAGTGAGCTTGGACGGGCACTGGGCGGAGCTCCCGGACCAATATGGAGACTGCGGCTGAAGAACAGCTCGATGACTCACTCATGAAGACGAAGGGGGTTGTCGAGGCCGCGTCCTCTCGGGCCATTTCCGAGGATACGCGAACGTATGTCATCATTCATCCGCCAGTATTATCAGATCTCAGGGCACTCCGCCAATCACATGCACGCATCGACCGCGAAGAACAAATCCGATCCACTTTATTGCACTGGTTTTCTTATTCCGTGCGGATGAACCGCTCTCTTACGTTCCTGCGTGCGTGTCAGCGGTTCAGACAGTGGCGGCTCAGCTGTTGACGCCCGATTCCCCGCCCCACGTTCCTCGCGGAGGCGGTCGCCGCGCTCCATCTCTCCCCTGCCTGCGTGTCTCTCGCAGCTTCAAGCGACCAGCGCCAGGCCTGGACGTGACGCCGGCGCGCAGCTGCCTTCAGCCGCTTGCAGCCGCTCGCTGCCGCACTCAGGAGTTCGCCTGCAAGCGCGCAAGTCCCCAGCAGCTCTCTCCGCCTCCCGTCACCTCTGCGCCATGCGTCTTCCCGCTCTGCGTCCGCTCCGCGGTCTGCTGTCCGCTTCTGCGGCGCTGCCGAAGCCGCTGGGGGCCTGGGGCGCTCGCGGCTTGGCCTCCGCGCTGCCCGACAAGCTGCAGGAGAGCGAGCGGGTCACGAAAGTGGCGGAGCTGGCGAGCGAGCAAGCGGTCCGCGTGACGTTCGAGGACGGCGCCTCCGCCAAGTTCCACAAGCTCTGGCTGCGCGACCACTGCCGCTGCGAGCGCTGTCTGCATCCGGAGACGCGGCAGCGGCAGCTGGACACGGCGTCCATCCCGCTGGACGCGCCGTTCCACCGCCTGGAAGTCACGGAGCGCGGCGGCGCCGTGGCCATCGCCTGGGACGACTCTGTCCGCGGCACCTCGTGCACCGCCAGCGAGTTCGACGCGCAGTGGCTGCGAGACCACGCGTACGCTCTGGAAGGCGGCGATGCGGCGGACGCGGCGACGTCCCCGTACCCGAAGTCGTGTCGCCAGCCGCGCCTGACCACCAAGACGCTGTGGAGCGGCGAGGACTTCTCGCTGCCGAGCCACGACTTCCAGAGCTGCGTGGCCGACATCGAGCCGCTCATGCACGACCTGTACTCCTTCGGCCTGGTCCGCGTGGTCAACACGCCCGCGACCATGGCGGCCACGGAGCAGTTCGCCTCCAAGATCGGCTTCGTGCTGCGCACCATCTACGGCACCATGTGGACCACGAACCCGGCCACGGACGCCGAGGGCTACAACGACACGGCGTCCACGAACCTGGAGCTGCTGCACCACACGGACGGCACGTACATCCGCGACCCGCCGGGGCTGCAGATCTTCAACTGCGTGGCGCAGGCCGGCGACGGCGGCGAGAGTCGCTACGTGGACGCCTTCCACGTGGTCGAGACGCTGCGCCGCGAGAGCCCCGAGGCCTTCCGCGTGCTGAGCCAGACGCCGCTGCCCTACTTCACCGTGGACCGCGACGCGCATCTGGCCACCATGGCGCCGCTCATCGGCGTGGACTTCGCCGGGAACGTCACGCAGTTCCGCCACAACGACTACGACCGCGCGCCGCTCACGCACCTGAGCTTCGAGGAGGTGGGCGCGTTCTACCAGG
>MBAC02001889.1:0-11594 GCA_001712635.2 Nothophytophthora sp. Chile5
CACTACCGGCTCTTGGTGGAGGCACAGAACCACTCGGGTTCAGATGAGGAGAACCAGAACGCGGTCGACGAGGTCACGACCATGGAAGACCTCGATATGCCGACTGGGGAGCACCACGTTACAGGCATTCCTCGATCGGCGCGAGCGTCCTTCAGCAGGCACAGTATGCACAGCATGAAAGAGAGGGAAGGAGCCCTGACTGACGATGCCGAAGTGGGCGACGCCGATCTGCCAGCCGTCTCCATGGCTCGCCTTTGGAAGATGTCTCTGCCCGAATGGCAATTCATGGTCGTGGGTGGACTGGGTGCGATCGTGAATGCGGCTGTGTACCCAGTGTGGGGGGTGGTGCTGGTCAAGGTCACCGTGCTTTTCTTCCGCTACGAACTCACCAAGAGCGAGATGTTGAAGGACGCACGCTACTGGTCTCTGGGCTTCGTCGGTCTAGGGATCGTGTTCGGCCTGTCGATCACGTTGCAGCGCTACGGCTTCGCGGTGGCGGCGCAGAGACTCATCACTCGCGTGCGCCTCGCCACCTTTAGTGCCATGCTGCACCAGGAAATCGGGTGGTTTGATCTGGACGAGAACTCGTCGGGTGCGCTTGTGTCTCGACTGGCTACGGACTCGGCCATACTGCAAGCCATGACCTCCGACACGCTGAACCAAGGATTGGTGAGTATCACGACGCTCGGTATCGCCTTCATCATCGCCTTCATCTACAGCTGGCAGATGACGCTCATCCTGCTGGCTACATGCCCCTTGCTCATCTTCTCGTCGATCGTCGACGCGCAGCAAATGGCCGGCACGTCTGACAAAAAGAATAACGACGCAGATACGTCGGCAGGCTCGCTTCTGTCGGAAGCCATTGAGTCCATCCGCACGGTGGCTTCCTTCAGCATGGAGAAGGCGCTGAACTCGCAGTATGTGAGCTTCCTGATCGCGTCCAGCAAGGCAGATGCCAAAGTGGGCGTAGCAAGCGGCCTGTCGTTTGGCTTCTCGCTGGGCTCCATGTTCTTGGTGATGGCTTTCCTCTTCTACCTCGGTGGCCGCTGGGTCTCGCGTGGCATCATCACTTTCGAAGACATGTTCATGGTGCTCATGGTCATCATGCTCAGTACCTTTGCGGTGGGAGCGGCTGCCGAAGGCGCCACGGACAGTGCCAAGGCCAAGCGCGCAGCTCAGCGAGTCTTCAAGGTCATCGATCGCACGCCGGAGATCGACTCGACGTCTTCTACTGGCCGCGTGCTGGCTCATGTCGACGGAGACATCGAATTCCGCAACCTCGAATTTACGTACCCCTCCCGTCCGGATGCCAAGATCTACCGGAACTACAGTCTCAAGGTCGCACGCGGCCAGACCGTCGCGCTCGTCGGCGCCAGTGGTAGCGGCAAGAGCACGGCTATCTCGCTGCTGGAGCGCTTCTACGACCCGAAAGCCGGCACGGTGACGCTGGATGGCAACAATCTCAAGGAGTTGAGTCTGCAATGGCTTCGCGAACGCATCTCGCTGGTGAGTCAAGAGCCGGTGCTGTTCGCCGGCACGATCGCCGAGAACATCGAGCTGGGCAAGCCTGGCGCGAGCCGCGAGGACGTGATCGACGCGGCCAAGAAGGCGAACGCGTTCGACTTCATCGCCAACTTCCCCAACGGCTTCGACACGGACGTGGGCGATCGCGGCGCGCAAGTTTCCGGCGGACAGAAACAGCGCATTGCCATCGCTCGTGCCATTCTGCGGGACCCGGAGGTGCTGCTGCTGGACGAGGCCACCAGCGCGCTGGACAACGAGAGCGAGCGCGTGGTGCAGGCGTCTCTGGACCGCCTGCTGGCGCTCAAGCAGCGCACCACCATCATCGTGGCGCATCGGCTGTCCACCATCCGCAACGCCGACCTGATCGCCGTGACGGAGGATGGAGCCATCGTGGAGCAAGGTACACACGACCAGCTCATGCAACTGCCCAACGGCGTCTACAAGGCGCTCGTGGCTCGGCAAACGGAAGCGCACTAAGCTTTTGGAGCACGGTGGTTGCTTGCTTGAATGTACATGTGTTTGGGAAACTGGACGCTTTCAATTGCGGTTTGTGCGCCACTACGAAGCAATATCACGTTTGAGCGCGTGCATACAAGTATTGTCGCTTGATCTCCCGAAAATCACTGATCGAAGCGGGGCACCTCGAAGTGCAGACCCACCAACGCACCATCGAACACCACATGACGGGCACTTGCAGCCTTGAACATTCACGCCCTTTCGGTGATACACGTACTGCATCCATTCGATGAAGTACGGTTTGCTTTCATGTACCGGTTTTTCGCAAAAGAAAAATAACCGTGTTCCTCACGCTTTCGCGAAAAATACCGCCAATCAAACGTTTGATTGAATGCCTTTTTTTGGCGGGAAAAGCACCGTAATTCGTCAGTTTGGTGCTCACTTTTAGCAACAGGGAGAGAGCGAGCGACAAAAGCAAGAAGGAAGCCAAAGCTCCGCAATCGGCAGTCGACCAAGTGCGCAGCAACCAGCAAGCCCAGCCCAGCTAGCCGCCATGCAGTACCAGGAGGAGCAGGAGGAGCTGGATGTGGACGTTGGCGCGCATGAGATGGTGCGTTGCTCTCACGCGCGTGGGCTTCCAGGCCCAGCAGATTCCCGTCGCTGACACGAAGTTTGTATGGCCAACGGCAACTCACTCACGTTTGGCTGCTGCTGTTTGGCTTGCTAGCAAGGCCCGCGACTCGTGAACTGCCTGGAGCAGGCGGGCGTTAATGCCACGGACGTGAACAAGCTCAAGGAGGCGGGCATGCACACGGTGGACGCGGTAAGTCGCTGTGTGCGGTCACTAAGAGGTTACGTTACGTAAGCCGCGCTGATCTCATTCGATTTCTTATGCAATGGGGCTACGCTCAAAGGTGGCGATGGCCACGAAGAAGCAGCTGATCTCCATCAAGGGCATCAGTGAAGTCAAGGCGGAGAAAATGCTCAAGGCGGCCCGAGAGATGGTCAACGTGGGCTTCACGACGGCCGCGGACGTGCTGGAAAGCCGGAAGGACCTCATCACCTTGTCCACTGGCTCCAATGCCGTCGACGAGCTCTTGAAAGGTGCGGCAGGCAGTAAATTCCTCGGTTGAGTGCCATCGAAGGCGTGGTTCACTCACCTTTGTCCTTGTCAGGAGGGATTGAGACCGGCTCGATCACTGAGCTGTTTGGCGAATTCCGCACTGGCAAGACGCAGCTGTGCCATCAGTTGTGTGTGACCTGTCAACTTCCTGTGGATCGTGGCGGCGGCGAAGGCAAAGCGCTGTTCATCGACACGGAAGGCACGTTCCGTCCCCAAAGGCTGCAGGCGATTGCAGAGCGCTACGGCCTGGACGGCGACAGCGTGCTGGACAATGTGGCCTTCGCCCGTGCCTACAACTCCGAGCATCAGATGCAGCTATTGGTCCAGGCGTCAGCCATGATGGCCGAGTCCAGATACGCACTCGTGGTCGTCGATAGTGCCACAGCACTCTTCCGAACCGACTACTCCGGCCGTGGCGAGCTGGCAGCTCGGCAACAGGAACTGGCTAAGTACGCGTCGCTGCTGGCCTTGGAGGGGTTCTCTCTGTAGGGCAGACGCATTGACTGGCATGTGCTGCTGCTTTTGTGCTCAGATTCCTGCGCGCGTTGACCAGGATGGCTGATGAGTTCGGCGTCGCAGTCGTGATCTCAAACCAGGTGCGTCTGCAAGCAGCAGGTCTACCAACGAAGAGGTTGAATGTGTCAAAGTCGCAGGCCTGACGTGGCTTACTGTGGCTCGTTGATAGATGACTGCGAATCCGGATTCCGGGATGTTCGCGAAAGACCCACTGCAGCCCATTGGCGGCAACATCATGGCGCATGCGTCCTGCACAAGGTACGGACGGTCAGCGACACGGCATCACGCGAAAGTGGTAGCAGCCGATGGAGAATAACGCGGCGTCTTGTGTCGGTGTTGTGTGTGATAGACTGCGCTTGAAGAAAGGCCGAGGCGAGAACCGCGTGATGAAGGTGGTGGATTCCCCCATTCTGCCAGAGTCCGAGGCCATCTACTCCATCACGGAGCAGGGCATTCAGGACGAGCTCAACTAGCAATGGGAAGCCCAATACACATGGGTTCCTCTACATGTAGATCTTGAAGTGGAAATCGCGCTGCTCGACTTTGCGGTGCATGAATGGGGCAGAGCTCCGCATCTGCTGTCTGCAGCGGCTCTTCGACTTGATTTATTTCTCCACACGAACATGATGATGCTTCGCTTCTGCGACTGCTCGCCGGAGCCAGCAACACGCTTCGGTCAACAACGATAGCGTGCACGAAGGTTTGGTGCATGCTGTTCTTCCCTTGCGATCTGTCAGAGTGAGTCACGCATTAATTTGGTCGAAACCTCAACCAGCTGGCTTCAAGGCATCGACGTTTCTACCCCCAAAGGATCGGCAACGCTTCAAGTGCGGCAACGCCGCTTCTCTGGATGGGACTCCTCGTTCCAGACCTCGCGATTGTCTTGTCGGGTCATGGGAGGAGTGTGTTGGGTGGGTGGGAGGCCCAGCGCAACGACCAAGCAGAATCTCACTCATGCAGGAAAGGCTGATCAGTCACCTTTCCTCTTCTTACGACGGGGGAATCGCACATGCAGCTGGGAACCGAAGCCTCGGGACCCCGAGAGAAGCAGTTCGTGTAGCTGAGAACTCGACCCAGCCAGGTCTTTGATCATTTAGCTGCAACGAATTAATCCGATTAAAGAGGGTGGCGACTGTCTGAAGCAGTCACGTCACATGCAAGACAGATGGAAATCTTGTGGGATACGTGCTACCGTCTGCAGAGATCAGGCTCGAAATGAGTGGGACCCAGGGGCCATAGGCAGCACGGTGGACGCGAGCAGGTGCGTGGTTGAAGCTGACGGACAAGTTGAAGGCAAACAGATTGGAAAGGCTGGACACTGCACCGGTGCTACTCGGCCAGTGCGTTGTGAGCCAATCCGAACGCTGTGCTTGGTCTATGCCTCGACAGAGCGGTCGAGTGGCGCTCTTGGACCTACGATAGGCTCGTAGACTGTCACTTTCCAATCCCCACTTGATCGCAAACCCCCGCCAACAATCGGGTTGGAATCCCAGCAAGAATGCTCAAGTCTTGGTTCTCAGCCGTCTGCTGCCTGGCATTGGGCGTGACGGCCCTCAGCAGCGCTCCTGTCGTCTTGGCTGATGAATGGGACGCGCAAACCGATGTGATTATCGACAGCATGTCCTCGGACGACCTCGTGGGGCAGATGGTTCAAGTGGCGTTCTCCCGGTTCTTCAACGCCGACAAGAGCTTCGATGAGGACAAGTTTCGTGCCTATGCTAAGCTCAAGATCGGCTCTTACTTGAGTGGGCCATGGCAATCGGGTTCCTACGACGGCAAGTACGGCTTCACGGCCCAGGAATGGCGTGAAGTGTTGACCAAGGCACAGCAGATCGCCATGGAGGAGAACGGCGGCCACCCGTTCATTTTCGGCATCGACTCGGTCCATGGCGCGGTTTTCACCTCGGGTGCCGTCATGTTCGGACAGCAAATCAACGGAGCGGCGACTTTTAATCCGGATCTGGTCTACGAAATGGGTCGCATCGCTGGCAGGGACACGCAAGCTTCCGGTACCCCGTGGATCTTCGGGCCCATCCTTGAGATTTCGCAGAACCCGCTTTGGCCGCGGACCTACGAGACGTTCGGGGAGGACCCGTACCTTGTGTCAGTCATGGTCAAGAACGTCATCAGTGGCATGCAGTCCAACAACCAAACGGCTGCGTGCATGAAGCATTGGGTGGCGTACTCCCGGACCCCCACGGGCCACGATAAGGACGGCGTCACCATCACGGACTTCGATCTGCTCAACTACTTCGTGCCGCCGTTCAAGGCTGCGATTGAAGCTGGCGCTCTGTCCGCGATGGAGAACTACATCTCAGTCAATGGCATCCCCACTATCGCCAACACGAAGCTCATGACCACGTTGCTGCGTGAGGATTTGGCCTACGATGCCATGGTGGTCTCGGATTTCGCAGAGGTTCAGCACTTGAACACGTTCCACCGCTTTGCACGCACGACGGACGAAGCTGTCCAGATGTCGCTGAAGCGCACGTCGCTAGATATGACGATGGCCAGCAGCGACTACGGCTTCATTAACATCACGAAGGCACTGATTGAGAGTGACCCGTCGTTTCTGAACCGCGTGAAGCAGTCGGCTCGACGTGTCGTGAAGCTGAAACTCCAGTTGGGACTCTACGAGAACCCGGTGCCTGGCGCCGACACGGTGGATCTGGTTGGCAACGACGACGACATCACCGCTGCCTTGAACATGGCTCGGGAATCCATCGTGTTGCTGCAGAACAACGACAGTGTGTTGCCGATTCCCGAGGCTTCGTCGGTGTTCGTGACGGGCCACTCGGCACACAACGTCGGCTATCAATGCGGAGGCTGGACGCTCAGTCAACAAGGCTATTCGGGCAACGACATGTTCCCGAACGGAATCACTGTGAAGCAAGGGCTTCAGTCCATTGCCGGTAACGAGTCGGTCACGTTCTTCAATGGCCTCAACGTCACAGGCAACTACACTGCGGATGATCTTGCCACAGCTAAGGAGCTTGCCAGTAAGGCGGAGTACACTATTGCAGTCATCGGAGAGTCGGCTTACACCGAGAAAACGTACGGTGACATCAACGACTTGGCTCTACCGGCGGGTCAGATCGAGTACGTGAACGAACTGGCGTCGACTGGCACCAAGGTCATCGTGGTGCTCTTCGAAGGTCGACCGCGTCTACTCGGTGACTTGCCGAGCAATGTCCACGCTGTGATCAACGCCATGTTGCCATGCGAACTCGGCGGCCAAGCAGTGGCCGAGATCATCTATGGCCAAGTGAATCCGAGCGGCCGTATGCCAATCACATACCCCAAGGACGCCGGCAACATCTTGATGCCATACAACCATCGAGTGAGCACGCAATGCGCTTCCGGCGACTACTGCGAGATGCAATGGGACTTTGGCACGGGCTTGAGCTACACTGAGTTCACGTACTCGGATCTGACGTTGAGCCGAACGAACGTGACCGCCAGCTCCGAGAGCATCGACGTCTCGGTGGTCGTGACCAACTCGGGTGCTGTGGCCGGCAAGGAGACGGTGATGCTGTTCCTCACGCAGTCCTTCCGCACGATCTCAGTCCCGGAGGTGAAGATGCTAAAGAAATTCACGAAGGTGGACCTGGCGGCTGGAGAATCGACGGTCGTGTCTTTCACGTTGACGGCGGACGATTGGAGCGTGTACAACCCGCAAATCGGCAGCGGCTTCAAGAAGGTGGCCGAAGACGCGGACTACGTGATTGCGATCAAACCCGAGACGGACTGCGACGTGTACAACGAGACCGCGATTGCCAACCCACTGTGCGCCACGTTCACACTGCAGACTGGCGACTACCCGTACGGGTCTTTCGAGTAAGAGGAAGCGTTTGCGTAAGGATGCTGTTAAGAATTAATTCTTGGTCCCTTCGCCAGGTCTGGCGATTCATGCTTGGGCATTGGCTTTACGTTCACTTGAGTACCACCAATCTTACGTCGATTACTACTTGCTTAAAATGTCCGAGATGCTCATCGTTCGCGTGACGGTTGCTTTGGGAGCCCTGTCCATGGCTGCTGGCGCATTCCAAACCTTCCTCTGCTGCATATCTTGTTGGTGTGTTCGATGGCCAGCCGTCGGTGGCGTCACGTCCCTACACCAAGCCACGCCGTCCAAGGCCAGCAACGCGTCGGACATCACGAATGAAAGCTCCTGTCGATCCGGGAGGATCTCCGCCATGGCGGCAACGAAGTCCATGCGCTCGACGATGCGGGACATCAGGCCAGTATCACTCTCCACCTCGAACGTGAGCTGCGACGGCACCTTGATCACTTTCCCCACGAGAACGTCCAACAACGGCAAGCAGAAAGCCAGGTGAGGAAACACGGACTGGATGGTGTGGGGCGTGATGCGAAGGATGTATTCCGCGGTCGAGTGGATCGTGCATATATCCTCTTGGCACTTGTGTTCGACGCGCGACACACCTTTCTGTCGGAATTGAAGCACTTCGAAGCACTCACTGAGAGCCCGCCACCGGTCCTCCACGTACTTGGCGCTCGTCTGAGCTCCACGGCCCACGTCCGGAACGAACTGATGCAGCAGGAAATCGCGTTGCGATACCTGCGAGGTTGCCGAGAAGGAGTCGTTGCCGGGGACTTGATAGCCGGTCGCAAACGCAAGATAATAATCTCGCACAATCCGTCGGAAGAAGCCGCCCGCGTCGGCTTGGGAGGACCCCACAGCAGATAAAGCCACCGGAGCTGGCGAATGATCTCCAACCCGCGACAGTCTTTGCAGATCATTCAGTTCCTCTGTCAACTGTCCGTGCTCGTCTCTCAGTGCTTCAGCAAGCGTCGGGTACGGAGCCCGCGGCTTCTCTTCTTCCTCGAACTCATAGGGTTGGTCGATGACGCCAAACATGCAGTTATCTGCTATCAGAGCGCGCCCAAGCAGCAAATCCAGCGTCTTGGGGTCTTTCACAATGCTCGTAAAGGCTCCCACGAAGTCCAAGTCCACCTCGTACTTGCAGCACTTGCCTGCTGGGTTGAAGTAGAAGGTGAGACCAATCGCTGGCTCCACTTCCCGACCCACGAGCTGCGCGACCAGCCATTCTTCTCCCATGATGTGGGGGAAAATCATCTCGATCGTGTTGCGCAGGATCTGGAACCTCAGCGTGGCGTTGGTCGTAATGACCACCGAGTCTTCGGCCACAATGATGTCGTACGACCGCATGGTGAGTCGGATGAAGCGGAGAAACGTCGAGTACATGATCATCTGGTCCGTCATGACGTCCGGCCCGTGCAGTCCGTTGCCCACGTCTACCTCCTCGTCCATGACGCTGTGCATGAATGCTCGTTGATCTTGGTCGTCCATCAGTCGCTTACGGCCAGATTCCTTTAGCACGGAACCCGTGCGAAATACATGAAAATACTCCTTTACGATATGAAACAACGAGCCTTCGGGCGAATGGCGTTGCAAAATGGTCTTGGTGCGTAGGAGATCGCGTAGTGTCGTCATGTTTTGCACTTCTTGCTGCAAATGTTGCACGTCCAGCGTCAGGTTAAAGTCCACAGATCGCTCTTTCACTACGGACTGGAACGGTCCCCATCCGCGCAGTTTCTTGACGCCCTTCGCCCTCGTCTTGCGCTTCTTCGGCGCCTTCTTCGTCTCTCGAGGAGCCGCCGCGCTCGTCGCCTCCACCGCAATCTGACGGGCGCGTCTTACTGCTGTGCGACTGGGGGGCAACGGCGGACCCGTCGACGGGGCGATCGGGACTTGCGAGCACGCGCTCATTTTCGAGCAGCGAAGCTTTTGCAGAAGGTGACGAAATTTGCAATACTGCGTTGGAGTGAAAAGGGACGAGTCACGCGGTGACTCGGTCCATCTTCCCACATATTCATGTTTTTGTACCAGTACCCGAAATGAAAGGCGACACGAACGAACTGCTTCCGTCTATTTTCAGGGTCTAAGAAAAACAACATGAAATAAATAATTGCGGAGAGGACTGAGCAAAGAAAATGCAGACAACGGAAGAAATCGGTGGGTTCATTCTTATTTGACGTTTTGGCAGGACGACGAATCAGCAGGCAATCAGTTGTCGGTTGGTCAATATTTGTTCGAAGCGATGGATGGGATGGAAAACGATTGCGCAAATACCCGCTCGCTTCTCTGTTTACGCTTTGGCTGGTGTTTACATGAAAAGCGCCACATTTCTTGGAATAAAAATGCAATATACTTTCGGAATAATACCTGAACTTATTTTACGACTCCATTTTGAAACCGTGCTGATTCGTCGTCCTGCCAAAACGTCAAATAAGAATGAACCAACCAATCAGCCAACGCGAAGTTATAAAAATATCATAATACACGCTCATGCGTCATGTAATTTATAATAGTTCGTACATTCCAATACCTCTGGAAATAAATTTACCGTACATGTAGAATATTTATTGGTGAATTGAACATGACGACAAAATATGACGACAACAATATCTTCGCACGACACTTGTTTGTTCCATTTCAGTTCGAGGCGAATAGTTGTGCAAACAAAGACTGCGCACACCTTCCACTTTCGTGGTGCAAGCTCAACAACGAACCGAAAGCTTCTGCTATTTTATTCGCTGCTCACTCGCTCTCTGATCTCAGTCCCAATATTGCGGGCTAGACGGAAGAGGTGGCGAGCACATGCGAAGATGAGCGATACAGGTCCGTCGCAAGGCGCTTCCACTGGTGCCGTCGTTCGCAGACGTGTGGCTGCGAATCGCGGCTCTCGCAAACGATGCGATTGCAACGGCTGCAGTGCCGCCCGCCACGCAAAGAGCCACGAAGAAAGCGAAGATGAAGAGCAAAGAGCCGCACAAGCCACGCGGATGGGGGCCGTTCCAGTCCGTGCTGAAGGGGCGATCCGTGGCCTTCAATCTGACGCTGGACGTGCAGAACCTGCAGCAGGAAGTGCAGAACTTGGTGACACTGCGCGACATCTTACGCACCAAGTCGCTGATACAACGAGACTCGCCTGAAGGACCATTGGTTCAACGGGTGCGAGAGTACTACCAGGTGTTCCGGACTGGAGCGGTGGTGAAAAACTCGGGGCGTAAGCGACTGATCGACGATCAAGATCAACGAGCATTCCTACACAGCATGATGGACGAGGAGGTGGATCTAGGCAATGGACTCCACGGGCCTCAGATAATGATGCAACAATGGGTCACTTACTCGACCTCCCTCCGCTTCATCTCCCAAGCAATCCATTCATACGACATCATCGTGGCTGACGACTCGGTGGTCATTACGACCAACGCCACGCTGAGGTTCCAGATCCTGCGCAACACGATCGAGATGATCTTCCCCCACATCATGGGAGAAGAATGGCTGGTCGCGCAGCTCGTGGGTCGGGAAGTAGAGCCAGCGATTGGTTTAACCTTCTACTTCAACCCAGCAGGCAAGTGCTGCAAGTACGAGGTGGACTTGGACTTCGTGGGAGCCTTTACGAGCATTGTGAAAGACCCCAAGACGCTGGATTTGCTGCTTGGGCGCGCTCTGATAACAGATAACTGCATGTTTGGCGTCATCGACCAACCCTATGAGTTCGAGGAAGAAGAGAAGCCGCGGGCTCCGTACCCGACGCTTGCTGAAGCACTGAGAGACGAGCACGAACAGTTGACGGAGGAACTGAATGATCTGCAAAGACTGTCGCGGGTTGGAGATCATTCGCCAGCTCCGGTGGCTTTATCTGCTGTGGGGTCCTCCCAAGCCGACGCGGGCGGCTTCTTCCGACGGATTGTGCGAGATTATTATCTTGCGTTTGCGACCGGCTATCAAGTCCTCGGCAACGACTCCTTCTCGGCAACCTCGCAGGTATCGCAACGCGATTTCCTGCTGCATCAGTTCGTTCCGGACATGGGCCGTGGAGCTCAGACGAGCGCCAAGTACGTGGAGGACCGGTGGCGGGCTCTCAGTGAGTGCTTCGAAGTGCTTCAATTCCGACAGAAAGGTGTGTCGCGCGTCGAACACAAG
>MBAC02001890.1:0-13563 GCA_001712635.2 Nothophytophthora sp. Chile5
AGCTTTAGCACGGCCATGGGCATCTGGAACAGGGCCTCGAAGCGGAGCCACCGGAGGTCCGCCGCGTCCAGCGCGAGCGCTTCATCAGACGTGATGTTGTAGAGGTAGCTCTCCACACAGGAGCGGAAGCAGCATCAGACCGGCACAGAAGCATTCCCGTTTTTTTTCTTACGGTAATATATCAACTAACCAACCCCTCAAACTAATTTTCCACACAGAAACTAAATTTTTCTCAATTTTGCTCAATTCATCCACAAACAATTACAACCTCAACTAAGTAGCCCTGGTGTAAAGGAGGTGTCCTCCAAACCTCCAAGCACCACAAACGAGCTACACATCTGTGGTGCGAAGAGCAACATTTTAGATGTAGAAAAATAGAGATACAGTTTTATTTTCTTCACCAAGGGTGTACCCTTCCACACAAATTTTATTTTGACAGCAAGGGTGTACCCTTCCACACAAAATTTTTTATCCAAGTCAATACCCCTACTAAAAAAAATATAGCATCAATGACTCACTTAACTAATTCAGCTACTAATTTTGGACACGTATCAATAACGTACTGGTTTTTTCGAAGCCAATCAATATAATTCGGATCAATATCCTTGATTTGGTTAATACTCTTATTTTTGTATTTACCCCAAGACATTAGATAGGAACCATCGTCTTGAGCTAGCTGCATCTCAAGGAATTTACTAATATCATTACTAATATTAAGATTTGGTTGATTCTTTAACCATCGACAATAACTGATATCAGAAGCATAAACTTCTTCAATCGTCTTCGTTTTGTATTTTCCAAAAGTTAGTGTAGTCGACATTTTATTATTGGGGGTATCTATATAGGTAGCTATACAATCATATATTTTTTAAATTAATTAATACATGTATCTAAACCTTAATTGCCCGTGTACGATAGTACTTCGCCCGTTAGTCGATTGTATTCAAGCTCATTTTCAAAAGCAACTAGGACGAGCATATTACAGCCCTGGCAAGAAGCATTCGTTCCCATTACCTGAATGCTCTGAGGAACATCCGGTTCGGTCAGGCGACTGACATCCGCCACTAGCGTACGGTTTACAGTAGACCACTTATGGTGATCGATTAGACCATTACATAGCTCAGGGGTCTGATCTCCGTTGATCGCCGACAGCTTCGAGAACTCATTAACGAATGATTGGAAATCGTAATCGTAACTGATATCGAAGACTTGCTGAGAGCCAATTCGTACATTGAAGTTACGAATGGCACTACCGGGCTGTACAGTCCACGGTGCACTATCGAACGGTGATTGGAACTGCTGAACGGTAGCACTTGCGTAATTACCAGCAGAAGACTCAGCAAAGGGCATCAAGGCTACGAATTTGGCATTTCGAATTGAAGCCGATAGCTGTAGATCGAACGCAGTATATTGCTGCGTTGTCATTACGCCCGTCCCTGCTCGTTGGTAGAACCACTGTGCGTAATAATCTAGGTAACGAACCTTCTTTACGGGTTTAGAGATGATAGCAGAGGGGTTCTCTAGGTCAACGAACGGTACATATAGACGTGTCGTCGTGAACGGAAAGTAGGTCGAGTCAATAACTGGCTCAAGACTGTTTACGATGGCTCCCCAAGCAACGCTGATTTGACCGGCGAGCACTGGAATCACACCGGCATTCGGGCAATTAGCAGCTGATGACGAAACCATGATAGGACAGGTAGAGCCAGATTGGAGTGTAGTAGAGGTTAGACTCATTAGCTTAGTCGTACCACTAATAGCAATTACAGAAGTTCCCTGGTTTAGGCGGAATCGGAGCTTGATTTGAGGGTTTGCAATAAGATCAAGCTCCTTGAAAATCGGATGTAAATCAACTAATTTGATTTTGAGCATATAGTTCCACGTTCCAGCTATACTACCAGCGGCTGTTCCACCAGCTACGAACGCTCCACGGCTAAATTGATTGGCAATGATCGGAGAGGCAGCAGCTCCCAACGTAGGCCATCCGTTAGTATTGATAGTCCCCGAAACAGGAGGATTTGCAAGAAGACGTCGAACGAACCCATCATTCGCAGATAGAACACCAGAGCCAGTAGTCGATGCAACGGATTGCGCGCCAGTAGTATCAGAGGCATTGTTAGAATAACCATCACCCGACGTAGCAGCAGCGTTACTCCATAGAAGCGATCCAGAGTCATCGGGATATAGGAAAGACTCAGCACCATGCTTATGTACATAGGAAGCACTAGATTCCACCTGAGCACGAAGGTTGTTCGCGAAAAGCTTGTATTCAGTCATAGAAAGGATCGACTTACCATTGAGCTCTAGCGACATGGCATCGATCACATTCCATACGCCGCATTTCATGCCCACGGAGAGACGATTAGCTGCAGCAGCAAGCGCCTGACTGCCGTGAGTGTTCTTCATTGATACTTTGTAAGGTACCACGATGTAGGCATCACGCAAACAAGCGAAGCCTTCCGCACCATTTAGCTGAGAAGTAGCATCAATAGTAATAACACCATTGCCATACGATCCCTGATTTAGATCGATTACATATGGTACACGCTTACGCGCCGAGACGCTAACGGCAGGATCGCCCTTGAGGGACGATTGGTATAAAAATTGATCAGCGAGTTGAGTATCTGACATGGTTGCTTGCTCGATGATTAGTATATCCCATACGATATAATGAGCGTAGAAAACTAATTAATTCATTATGGCGCATCTGATAAAAGGCGTTACGAGCGATCATGAACTCATCGAACTAGCCAAAATAATTGATGTTCATATCGATCATATCTACGAGTCGAATGAAATAACTAAACCACTTTCCAAAAAAGGAACATTCTTGATACTACTTAGAAAGCCAGATATGGATATTGGACATTGGACCTGTGTATGCAATGGCGCTTATTTCGATAGCGAGGGGGAAGGACCCCCAACACACTATGGTATCGATAAATACAATGAATTTCAATATCAATCAGCATACGGAGATTACTGTGGTATTTGGTGCATGTTCTTTCTTTATTCGAAGCAACATAACCGACCGGATCTGTTGAAAGGATTTAAGGATTTAAATATTACAGTTTTATAGAAGCTGTCAATATAGTATCGCCTCCATCATGTACAAGGAACTAACGATCTCAAGCAATGTGCCTGCTCCCAATCTTAAGCGAGCCGTGAAGACCGGAAAGCTTAGCTTGACTGCGTCTGAGCTATCGGGAAGCGGATCCGTAATCCATTTACATCCCGAATCATATTCAAAAGCGCTCAGAGCTCGTAAAGCTGGTCGTGGTGTTCGATTAGAGATTACAAAGCATGAGATCAAGAAGGGGTATAAACGCGCCCAGGGTGGATCTATCTGGGGAAAGATTTGGAATGGAATTAAGAGTGGATTCAAATTTGCCAAAAACACAGGAATTTTAAGTAAAGTCGCTGACCTGGCTGTACCCGCAGTAGCAACATATCTTGGTCAACCCGAAGCTGCAATCGCTGCGAGAGGAGCTATCAAATCAATGACTGGAGTTGGTGTACGAGAGGATGGAGGTCGTCTATCGATTGCTGAGATCAAGACTAGGACAAAACAAGCGCTACGTTATGCCAAAGAGAAGGGTATCTTAACTGACCTTGCCGATGCTACCGAGCAACACATGCTAACGAAAGCGACTAGACCCGAGCACACTGAAATGATTAAAGCTGTTCGAGGTCATGTCAAAAGTCGATTCGGATTCGGTGTTGGTATGCCCAAAAAAAAGTTCGCTAAAGGAAGTCCTGAAGCTCGCGAGCACATGGCTAAGCTTCGCTCAATGCGTAAGAAGCCTGCAGCCGGTGGCTCCTTCCGTTTGTAAACGATCCAATCATCTTATTTTTTTAGCTTGCTTAGCGGTTGGAAAACTCACCTGGTTTGAATAGTAGCATGATGGAGACGCTCGTATCCCGGAAGTGGACAGGCATATCATTTTGATTACTGATCGAGATAGTAATTGCCGATCTTGCTCCATCATGAACATCACACCAAGCATAATTTGAAGGTTGATATTTGATTAATTGACCAATGCTAGCATCGCCACGATCGAAAGCACTCAAGATATCTCCTGATATAACATAATCATTTTTGATCACATCGCATCTGACAATGAAAGAGCTATTGGGATGGACTGTAGGGATAGTATTGCTCAACACACTAACGGCGGTTGTTGAACTTGCTGACGGATACGTACCAAGCTTGAATCCAAGTACCTTCCCAAAAGCTGCATTATCAATGATAAGCCGCGGTACAGCAGTAGTAGTAGGCAGACCTGAACCACCACTAGAGTAAAGACCGGTAGCCGGACGAGAATACGTTCCGATTGCGGTTGGAGTTGGCGAGCAATCCACCTGACAGCTGTAGTAGGTTGAATTCTCACTGATCTGAATGAAGAAGACATTATTACCTGTAGCATTAATTAGATAAGCTCCGGCGCTAACAAGAGCTGTTTGAATATATTGATTAATATTTGAGTATGCATACCAACCATCCGGAAGATTTACGCTGATAATGCTAGTCGTCGCCCCCGTTGGAACTTCAATTTTAAATGATGTATTACCAAACGCAAGCGAATCGATATTGAAATCGCTACAATAAAGACTGATAGATTGGACGGCCACATTTACATTTTGGAAGTTGACGCTACTTCCTGCAAATTCATAGCGCCAGGTGTTGTTATTCCCGTTTTGGACTAAGTTTGTAGAATCTAGTTTAATAAACGAAGACATGGCGATTGTATATGATGGGAGCCATATTATTCATCAATATTAATAACACGATCGAAATTGTACCTAATCTGACTCTTCACTGAATCTAAAAGGAGCATTTGCCCCTTAGATCTTGTTGCGAGATTGTAGTATTTAAATATCGTTTTATCGTCTAGCCCTTCGATATTGAAGTCTTTTACAACCATTTGTAGATCGCGCTTCGAATTAGCTTTCAATATCGCGCAGTATTCTGAGTTGAGTCTAATCATTTTATCGGTCGCGAAATAGCTATGGCTTAGAAATATAGTAGACAACTTGTGATGACGTCCTCGCGTGAAGTAATGACTAAATACATTTTTCTGTAGTAGAGCATCGTTCGAGTAGTCATCAATGATAACGAGCTCCGGCTTACCACTTGCGATAGGCGTGCGTCTAATACCATCTACACTCGGTGGAGTATCGTAGAATGTAATGAAGCCCTCTAGCTTGTCTTTGAGGTAGGCATACAGTTCCTGATCAGGGTTACGTGCGATGATATGAAGGTGAGCAAATACATTAGGGCTATGCTTAAGAATGAACATAACGAGATTGTTCTTACCTGAAAATGACGGACCTAAGACAAGCATTCTGAACAGCTTCTTAATGTCCAACTCAGGGATATCTCCAACTGAAGCGCTTCTGTATTGCTTCGGAAGGCTTGCTCCAAAATCAGGAATTGAGCTCATTACGATAGGAATTATGGATCGCTTCTATATAGATTAAGAGATAATAAGCAATGGCTGGTTTTGGTTTTAGTTATCCCCAGCCCATCTTCGTATCTGATACGTACAACCCCGCTTTCTATCTCTCATTGGACGGTTCAGGATTTCTGACCTATGCATACGCTCAAACGCTATATTTGGGTATAAATGACTATCGTTTGTCATACATCAGCGGTATCGTACCAGGGACAGCTTTAGCGAATACTGCTCTTGTATTTGACTCTGCTAAAAGCATTTCAGGAATCAATAGCCTAAGTTGTCAATCTTTATCGATAAATGGAGCTACAGTTGATCTGAGCTTGCTCGCTGGAGTTACAGCTGGTACTGCAGTCGCGAGCAAAGTGCTATCATTGGATGGATTTCGAGATGTTGGTACTATTCGTAATCTTATATCAGATGGTGTTATAACCTCTTCTGGTAATACGATTAGCAAGGCAGGCACAGGAAGCGTGAGTAGTGTTACATACACTAATAGCACGGATTCTGTCTCTTGGGAATGTGGATTGAGAGGCTCAGCGACGAGTAACAACCCCTCTACGTTCTATTGGTACAAGGGTGGGTATAGAATGATTCTAAGTGCTACCGGATGTTTAACACTCAACAAGGGCGTCAGCTTGGTTGGGCAATCAACGTATGCACTACAGGCCTCTGAGATCAACTCTACTAGTGGATATTACGCCGGGGGAACCCTCTGCATCGATTCTACCGGAACGATACAAACGGCAGCACAGCCGAATATTACATCGTTTGGCACTCTATCTGCTTTTAATCTAAATACCAACTCAGGATTTCTCAATCTAACTTCCACGCTATCAGCATCGCGCGCAGCTATTAAATTTGCTGCTGATTCTAGATCGATTGAGATGGGGGTTCGTGGGAGTACTGACTACTATCCGGGGACCTTTTACATGTACGATACGATAGGAGGTACTTCATACTGGCGTCTATTTATGGATTCAAATGGATACGTTCGAATTGGTGATACTCTTCCCGCTGCTAGATTACATCTAACGCAACCTACAAGCTATGTTCCTATCCTTACATGTGATGGTGGTACAATTACCAACATAACTACTGCTGCATCGACTACTGATAGCAATCACTTCAAATACATGAGTTTCGATCGTCCTACACTTGCTGCAACTAATCTCAGCGTTATTACAACGAATGCAAGTACTCTTTACATTACTGGATCGCCTGCTAGTGGAACCAACAATACGATCACGAATCCTTACTCGATGTATATCGCATCGGGCAATTCCTATCTCGGTAACTCGATTTCAGTAAGCACTCCCCTCGCAACAACACAGACTCTGCTTCAAATTACAAATGGTACTCCAGTTGATTTTCGTATTAAACAAACGAATTTAGAGACTTTTATTGGTAATGAATCAAATCATAGTTTAGTTTTAATGGGTAATGCATCTCGTGTCATCACATGCTATCCGAATGGTCAGGTTTGGATCGGAGGAATCAAAGCGCTAGAGACCTATAAGATGTACGTTAGTGGGGATTTTAACATCACTGGCAATCTGTATCGAAATGATATCGTTTGTGATGTTTCAGTTTTACAATCAATCGGATCATATGGTACCACAACGGCTTCTAAAGCTTTAATCGTCAATTCGACTAAAGATATATCTGGAATCAATTCATTATCAGCAACCAATTTGACTGGTACAATTCAAACCGCCGCTCAGAGCAATATTACTCTCCTTGGAACGCAATCATCGGTTACTGTTAGTGGGAGTAGCTCTCTTCCAGCAGTCACTTGCACTACTCTATCAGCCTCAACGAGTTTGACTGGAACTATTGCTACTGCAGCTCAAACGAATATTACTTCGATTGGTACATTAGGGTCTCTTACGGTATCTGGGAGTAGCTCTCTTCAAGCAGTTACTTGCACTAGTCTAACCGCTAGTACTTCGATTACAGGAACGCTCGCTACATCATCGCAGCCTAATATAACAGCAGTAGGAACGATAGCTTCCCTTAATGCTACAGTATATAAACAGGGAGGAACGACATACGATCTAAGCCTACTTAGCGCTACTCCAGGTACAGTAACGTATTCCGCTGCCCTCATAGCTAGCTCAACGGGGGCAGTTAACGATCTATCTTCTCTGCGTGTATCTACTATCAATATAACCTCTTCATCAGGCAATTATAATAGTGTGGATGGAGCGATGGATCTGAATATAATGCGAAAGCTATCATCTACTGCTATACGGATAGGTAGTCAGCAGGCGTCTAAGGATGCGATGACCATTCAATGGACATACGTCGGAGTTGCATCTAACTCTAATCGTCTTTCATTTGATGTCTATGGCTCTAGCAATGCCATGGTTGTTACTGCTCAAGGTTACGTTGGAATTGGTCAGTCGGCACCTACTGTACCTCTCTATGTCTCAGGATCAGTTGCGAGTACAACAGTAGGGACAACGTCAACAGCTATTCTAACCGCTGGTTCTTTACTCTCAGGCCAAAGCGGAACGTATCTCGATGCTTGTGGTATGATCGTGGCTGATGGCTGTCTCAAGGTCAACGTACGGGGCATTTACATCAGTTCCGATAGACGAATAAAAAAAGACATTGAGAAAATCCCAGATGATATTGGCGAAGAGTTTGTTCGCAAGGTTTTACCAAGAAAGTATTCTCTTAAAGATGATGGTAAGACACAACTTGGATATATTGCTCAAGAGCTATGTCCTGACTACTCTAGCGTTGTTACGTTAACTGAGAATGTTGATATGCATGCTGATGAAGATCCGATGTCGATCGAGGGCTATCAACTCTCAGTTAGTTATGAAAGAGTAATCCCTATACTCCATGCCGCGTTACGATCCGCTTTTGACAAAATCGATGAGCTTGAAAATGATCAAGCAAGCTTGGAGTCGCGGATGCGTGCACGTCTTGATATGCTTGAGGAAAGAATCAACTCTCTATTATAAGTATGGGCTGTGCTCAGTCAAGCGATAGTGAAAACCCGCATTTCATAATCGGCGATACGTTCATCGGCGATCGAAATATTTGTATGAATAGAGGGAATATCATTATCCCTATCGAAAAGCAAGGCGGTGGTTGTTCAGTTATCAGAATCGACTTGAAACGAAAAAAATATGATATCATTCGAAATTTTGATTGCTTGCGACCCCACCAGAGTGATGAGCAAAGCCCTAGAGAGCAAACGTTTTAACTTTCGGTTCTTTTTTTGTGTGCGGCTTGTATCCACGTCCATACACACCTGTCTTAGCCCATATGCGTCCGCCGTCGAGCGAGCTTGGAGCTGAGAATCTGCGTGTACTAGTTTGAGTAGATGCGGATACTTTTGAGTTATCTGTTTGAGTAGAAACTGATGTCTTTCTAATATTTTTATCAAGATCGCTTGCCCATACAGCTGCATGAGCTTGATGAGGCCTCTCTTTCACGATGATGTTCTTCATGATAGCTTTTAACTCTGTTAGATTCTGGTCGGCATTGAGATTATACAAACCTCCCGACTTGGTAATAATGCCTGTATTTAGGATGATCATGGTAGCTCTGCTCTATATAAGACGAACGATAATATCTTTAAATTCAGAATCACTGATCAATCGATTAGCGTACATATCAACTGTTACCGTCTTCAGCTGTTTAATTATCGAAGGATTATCATTTCCAAGCAAAAGCTCGCCCCTTAGTTTGTCGTATTCTATTCGAAGATTAGCCATTGGATCGGGTAGCTCGTCTTTGAATACATGTTGGATGTGTGTAGCCATGAGAACTTCTTTAAATAGCTTCTGGTCATCGATGGGTAACTGATCATATGCAGCTTGGCTGATGTTCTGATTGTATACAAGATCTTTTAAGACAGATTGAAACTCTGGACTGATCTCGCGAGCTGGGCCAACTTTCTTGCGACTTGCGTACACGATATTGAGCTTGCATTCATTCAGATCAGGGATTCTAATATACTTGCTTCCAATTTGCTTGTAGATGTATGCCGATGCTAAGCCACTATTCTGGATATCGTTTAAATTATACGTCTTTCCCTTCCGAACAAGTGTATGATAGGGAGGTCCTGTAGCACCTGTCGATCCCTTAGGGCGACCTCGCGGCATGCCAGCACCTCGTAAGCCACGACCCTTGAGACCGCTACCGCTAGCTCTGGCTATACCTCTACCTCTAGCTCTACCAGTCTCGACAGCGGTAACGGCAGCGTCAGCGATATCGTTAGTGATAGATTTGGAGATAGCTATTGCTATGGCTTTCGCTTTGACTTTTGCACGATGCGCGAGAAATGCTTGTATATCTTCTTCTTTTACATGTTTCACGTAAGCATCTGGAGTCATAAGGGTTTTAATACCATTTTCAATCAAAGCGGCATTGAACGCGTCAATGACTGGCTTAACCTTTTGATCAAGACGTTTGCGGTCGAAAATATTCGTGAATGACTCAATGTAGTAATTTCTTGGTCGGCTGTCGATATCGCTATTGCTTAATAGATTTACAAATCCACGCAACCATAAATCGACTTCCTTTTTGGTGATATCTCGCTTTATGGTTATCAGTGTCCAAGCATTATCAAGCTTAATATCAACTGACTTTTTATTAATTCCATTTTGAACGAGTTGCGTCCTTAGTCTTTTTAATGCCAAGCTTAGATCCTCTAATTTGATATTTTCCATATCCCACAACCATGCATCGATCACGCTAACGATATTTCCAAATGTCTCAGGCCATCTGATATTATTTTTTAGGAAATCATGTAAAACAACGCCCGTTACTGGAGCACCAGATTGGGTACTATTTCGAATAACAACCCCATATTTTCCCGGAGCCAAATAGTAGTTCGGATGGTTACTGTATGAGCTATCGGTCAGATACTTCACAAACGGCTTTACCTTGATAATGCTATCTAATTTTCGTTCAAATAGAATTCGATAATAGCTGTTTATGATATTCTCATACTCGCTCGTATATTTACCGTCGGCTTGCATCGTATCTGTTTCCGTGGCTATGCCGCTATCAATTTCATCAATATCTTCTTGGAATCTACCGAGTACGCCAATTTTTGTTTTATCGGGTTTGGGAGCATACTTAAAATCTACATTCTTCTCGTCAGCATTTTTTCTAAATAATTCTAATGTCAACGGCCATGAGATAGTTCTTTCGTAGGAATTATTCACGCGCTTTGTTCCTTGGTTGAAAATAACTAATTTATCATTCACCAAATGGATCTCTAAAACATCGGAAACCGTCTTGTCTTTTAATACTAAATAAGCAATAAGGTCATTATCAGTAATCAGCTTCTGATATTTAGTAAATATATATTGTAAAATCGCCTTGCTATATGTGTTATCGCTTCTAGTGCCACTCTCAGCATCAACATACACCTTTTCCTTTTCTTCTGGAATTGGAGCTTTATCTTCCATATTTGAAGCTAAATCTTCTATATATTCCTTCGTTCTGATCCAATCAAGAGTACCCCTCTTCACATCTCGTGGTTTGCCCTTTTGTCCCTTCCTCAAACTAAAAAGCTTAGCGTTTTCTCCTAGATAATAACTAAGATGAGGATATCCATCTTTCATGCTAATGGGTTGCACCTCAAGTGCTGCCCACTCATGGTTTGCTTTATATAGATCTCTAATCCATTTTCGTGCCTCATCATGAGCAGGTTGATCAGCGAAACGATCGGGTACAGGTGGTTTTTCTTCATCATCATCATCTTCAGAAGTCTTAGTCGGAAATAAACTTACTCCTGATGAATAATCAGTCAAATTCACCGGAGCAGACGGTATATCGACCGTAAATGAAGCATCGGATAGGTCCGCTGGCGTTGGTGGTATATCCTCTCCAAATTGAACATCTGATAAATTTCTGAACGGCATTGTCTGCGTTGAGCTGTCGCTCACCGAGGGTGTTGACTCATTCGCAATGTTATTATTAGTTCCTACATTTATATTAGCTGAGCTGGAATCTTTTTTTTTTTCAATATCACTCGAATCCGTAGATCGATTCAAGTTGATTACTTTGTCTGCATCGCTACCCCAAGAAGCCTCCGAGTACATATCTCGCTTCGTTTCTGATTGACGAACGCGGAGTTGCACTTTCTCTAAAAGCTCCATTCGCTTCTGCTCTCGCTGAGCGAGGCTTTTAAAATTAGGAAACATGGCTGTTGACTGCTATATTTACACAATATTTATTTCATACGATTAATTAAATTAGGTTAACTCATCATAATATGACTTGGCAAGGGGCCAGCCTGCCAGTCTCTCTTCGTCCACTTGTGGACAATATCATTACGCCGATTCAGCATCGAGAAGTATGCATTGAGGATTTCGTCGAACGGGAGATCAAATAGCTCTTCTAATTCTTTCTGATATCTTAGATCCGTTGCGATGTATCTAAACGCTCGATCATTACCTCCGATTTGACGAAGCCTATATTTGATATAGTCGAGTCGTTCGATATCGCTGAGCATCTGGTGGAAGGTGTTTGTCTTTTCTACATATGACTTAACTCGCGAATGCATTTTCTTGAGTACTTCTTATACATGTCGAGCTTCTCATCTTTCTTATGTTGCTTACAGTATCCCGACTTGAGAGCCGTTCTCGAACATGTTTCATTTGATTGCGTGATCGCCTTGCATTGAGTCATGCTTAAGGCGAGGGGCGTAAGCTTACTTATTATATTTATGGTGATATAGTTAGATAATTTATTTTGAAATTTACTATTCTCAATATAATAGGCAAGACATGGATGGAGAAGTGGAATACGTCAATACACCTGATGATTATGATTCAATTTATGACAATAGCACACTCATCGCTGATTCGGCAGAACTAGAAAAATATAACGAGTTGATGCGTTTGAAAAGAGAACTCGATCATAAGAATAGACATGTATTCACTATCCCCAAACTAAAAAAAGATAGTATCGAAAAAAGAATTCGTCCATTTGTTGAATGGCCTACTTAGAGCTTGCCCAGTAAGCTTTTTCAAGCTTGCTCATCTCATTTTTTTGTATTAGTCTCAAATTCGCCTGTGGCTCCCACGATGGTTCATTGTATCCTTTCCACTTGACAAAATATTTGTTCTTTCCATTAGACATTTTTTTGTGCTGTAGTATCTCCTCAGCTTCATATATTTGTCCAGTTTTGAATGGACTATCAGTAGGTTTAGCATTGAATTGTTTGATTGCGTTGGGGCTCTTGTAGAGGATATGACCATTCTTCGATCTGATCTGTACTCGATAACCATCGAAACCTACTATTTCATATATGGTTTTGCTCCATTTCTCACCTTCCTTATCAAATTTCCCTTTATCGAGTCGATAGAGAACTGTTGATCCAACTCGGAAGTCGTTCTCAACTCGATTCATAAGATTATGATTATGAATCAGCTCATTCTCCATGACTTTACCTTTGGCTTGGTTAGGAGTCATGCCTATAGATTGATGATTAGTATTATTGTAGTTATGTACAATTGCTTTGAGTACCTTCTCATTTAGAGGTTCCTTAAGTCGAATTAGCCTCATCTTAATGGTTCGATTGAATCTTTCGATCTTACCCATGGTGTTATGGTCTCCAGCATCGTTGTTATAGTGAGTGATCTTATGTTCCTTGAGATAGTCTTGAACCTTCTTATTGAGGAATTCCTTGCCGTTATCGGTAGTTAATACATCGACTTTCCCATCCTTCATGAACTGTTTGATACCTACTAAAACTGAGTCTGCTCGCTTGCGTTTGATGAGTTTAGCGAATCCCAATCGAGAGTTGATATTGATAGCTGATAATATGATCATACCTTTAAAGAAGGCGAGATCCATCTGCCAAGTGTTTGGATTATTTGATGTGATGTGAAAATGCTCGTACCCATCTTTCTGTTCGACAAACCGTTGGATATCTAATTTGGACTTATACCACTCCTTAACTTCCTTGAGTCTGATCGATGAATCTTTTTCCTTAGCCTTGTACCATAGAGCTTTTGCTGATATGAAACCAGTCTCTGGGTTATAGTATAGCTCCTCGAGTAGATCATCCATCGTATATATGTACATTGAAAAAATAGATAGCTTTCTCCAGAGCTGATCTAAATATCAA
>MBAC02001891.1:0-29420 GCA_001712635.2 Nothophytophthora sp. Chile5
ATGGCGACAAGCCGTTCTTCGTGTGTGATTTCGCTGGAAACGGCCAGCTGGATCACTATCTGCAGCAACCTGGCAATGCTCACAAAGTATGGGAGCTACTGTATCAAACGGGGTCAGCACTTGAGTGTCTCCACTCTAGAGGGATCATCCACGCCGACTTGAAGTGCAGCAACATCTTGGTTTCAAGCGAAGGCAAAGCCAAGTTGACGGATTTCGGCTTGAGCTTCGTATTGAAATCGGGTCGAACTGCTCCAGCGAGTGGAGCTGTGCGGTGGAAAGCGCCCGAGTGTCTGAAGGGCGAGTCAGGGTCGCTCCAGTCCGACGTTTACTCCTTCGGGATGTGTATTATCGAAGCGGTGAGCGGGCAATACCCGTGGGGGAATCGACTGGATGATGCTGCCGTGAAATTCTACGTTGTTAAGTCCCAGAAGCTGCCGGATCGCCCGCCAATCTTCAGTGATACACAGTGGGAATTGGTGAGACGCATGTGCTGTTTCGAGCCAAAGAAGCGCTTGGAGATCCACCTGGTGGTTCAAGTCCTCGAGCGTCTCGCTGGTCGACGATCGCTCGACTGTGATCAGCTTTTCACATAGGGAAGAGGAGAAACTACTCGTTGTAGTGGTCGACGCCATGTGGTTGTCCCCTTTCTAATGGTCGATTGACTGCGTCTAGGTCCGTCTTCATATCTTACTCGCCTCGCCTTCCTTACTGGGTCTTCTTCCCAGTTTGGTCTCGGTTACGGGGACGTAGAAGATCGCGAAGAGGCGGAAGTGGGCGCCGTGGTGGCTGTTGCCACGCCCACTGAGCGTTCAGATCGTGGCGGTCGCTGTGCCGACGTCGACGACACGAACGACGTCTCCAGGTTGGTGGGTGGCGGCGCCTCCAGCGACCGCCGTCTTTGAGATCCTCTGGCTTGTGATGGAGCAGGCGGAGGCTGCACTCCGCCGGTCGTCAACGCACGTGTCCGAGCTGACGCACCGCCAACAATCGAGTCATCCTGCGTGTCTTCCGCGTCCTCAGCTTCATCTGGGAAGTAGATGTTCCGACACATCTCGCACTGTCCATACAACCACGCACAGCGTTAGCTAACTACCTAGCGAGTCGAGTAGGGCCTTCAAGCGCGGCCGCGTACCTGCATGCAGAGCGGTCGGTTGACGAAGGTGCAGCTAGGACAGCTCCAGGGTTCCATAGGCACCAGCATACTGTTCTTGCCGGAGAAACGCGCGTCCAGGTCCATGGTCATGCGGTAGGACGAGGCCGGCGACGAGCCGAGGGACAGCGACGACGCGCGGCCTGCTGCGCTCTCCCACGGCACGCGGCCGCCTCCGCCGGAGAACTCGTCACCAAGAGGCAGTGCCGGCAAGGCATTGACTGCTGGATCCACTTGGAGCGCTGTCTGCAGGAAGATGGCGGCTGAATCCAGTAGGAACTGCGGTCGTGAGCTGTTGTGGTCCCCCGCGACTTTCACCAGGTTCTTGTCGCCTCCGTAACGCGCAAAAAGCTGATCACTATGATGCGGCGCCACGAACGAATCGTGCTCGGCAGCGACGAAGAGCGCAGGTACAAAGGAGGCGGAGGCATGGGCAATAGGCGCCAACTGGCGGAGATCGAAGTGCGCGCGCTTCTGCACCGACGAGCGGATGAACTTCAGCACGATCTTCACCAGGAACCGCGGCAACGTCAGGCCTTCTTGGCGGCCACGCTCCACCACTTCCTGCACCAATTGCTCCAGACTCACGAACGCACTGTCCGCTACTAACCCAGCGATCGACGGGTCTCGATCGGCATGTAAGAGTGCGGTAGCGGCCCCCATACTCCGTCCCCAAAGCGCCACGCCGCCAACATTCATGTGCGTTCGAAGATGCTTCATCACATCTCGGAGGTCGTCGCGCTCGTAGTATCCCAGGGAGATGTAATCGCCGTCCGACTTGCCACAGCCCGAAGTATCGAAGGCAGCGACAGTCAAGCCCGCAGTCAGACAGGTACGTAGTACTCCCAGCGCTTCGAGACGACACGACGAATTCCCATGGAGATACACGACGCAAGGGAGTAGCTCCTGGGATCCTGGAGTCCCTGCGAGAACTGCAGGTCGCCAATGTGAACACACGAGGGTCTGGCGACGGTCGTTGCGGACTGTGAAGTCTTCACGCACGAAAGCGCGTCCAGCAAACGAGAATTCGCGCGGGCCCAAGTCTTCCAACGAGTAATCTGTCCGTGGCGGTCGGATGATCAGATGCACCAGCTCCGTGTACCCATGTTTGAGCAGATACCAGTAGCTGAGCTGCGAAGACGCCTCCTCCGTGGCCTCCTGGCCGCGCTCGATGCCTCCGCGCTCCCGATCCAGTCGGTCGTCGCTGGAGCTGGAACTGCTGCTGGGATGCCTCGCTGTTGGAGGACGATGACGTCGACCGGCGGCCTCGTGCTCGCTCGTCACGGATGCTGCGCGTCTCCCGACTCCACGTGATGCAGTCGACGCTGGAGCATTCGGCACAGCAGATGCGGAAGGCAACGAGTGTCTTGTGCCGCCGGAAGACGAGGAATTGCCCGCAGGATTGGCCGCTGCCTCGCGTGACTCTGAATTGCCCATACCCGTCGGTGTTCCCGCGAGATTGAGACTCACAGAGGATCGTAGAAGCCGCGACGCGGTGGGAAATGCAGCTCGAGGGCCGAGGAAGAGGGTGGCGGTGGCCACGAGGCGACTGGAGAGTCTCCAGTCGAGACACGGGGAGCGCGCAGAGCTTCCTGGCGGAACGGAGTGCGTCAAGAGCTGCTGGGGGTCGGCTGAGTTCTCGCCGGCAGTTTTTATGCATGTATTTCGGGAATCGCGTTTTCAACCAATTGGCGTTGCGTATTCTGATTTGTATCCTCTGTTTCAGCCAATTGCAGTTTTATTTTGAAGTATACGCTATACAGTTCGGCCACTCTATACACCGTATAGAGCGGACTGGCTGCATATATTCAGTTGCGTTATGCTCCACAGTGGGTGGCTTCTCGCCAAGTCGGCGGCTTCCAAGGCTGCGATGGCGCCGATCGAGGCCTGTCCTTCTGTCTCGCGACTTTTCAGTGCGACCCTAGATCCTTGAGCCACATTGGTTGGCCAGGCAAGCATGACGCCATCGTTAAGCTTGAAGACGCCCGTTTCGGCGACGCAGCGCCAGCGGCGCCTGCTGAGAAGCTCGCACCCAGTGATAGTGAATACATGTGATGCTTGCTTCGCAAGAAGACAAGGCTGAACGAAGACACGACTGCATTATGCTATGTATACGACCGTAGAAGAGGGCTCACCACCTTCTGGGCACTCCAATCACCTCTTGCGCATGAGGAACAGATAGCTGCCGTTAAATAGGACCCACGCGCCCGTCACGTACAAGTAAGACATGGCCAGCTCCGTGGTGGTGGGGGTCGACCCCGCGTGCGGCCCTTCCCCACTGCTACCCAGACTGTCGCTGTCGCTCGTGCCCGTACTGTTGCTGGCTCCAGCTTCCGCATTTGCGTCCGACCCAACGCTGCTGGTTCCAGCCTCGGCGTCCGCTTCGGCTCCGACGCTGTTGGCTCCAGTCTCCTCAACGTCTCCGGCTTCACTGATTTGGAGGCTTCCGTCGCCATCCACCGCCGCGAAGTCGGTCTGAGGCGCGAGTTGTCTTGCTATTTGCATGCTCGGCGTCTCCGTCTCGTCAACTTCGGCGGTCTTGCTATCCAGTATGTTCTTCAGCTGATTGAGTTGATACAGCTCCAGGAAGGTACTGGCATTAGGCGGCAAGACCGTCACATCCGCTGTGTCAATAGCCAGATCCTCTCCAATACGTAGCAACGTCTCGGCCAGTGAGCGAACGCTGGTTTTCGACTGGCGGTAGTGGCATTCAGGCAGCCACGTCGCCTTCGCAGCCTTCGAGAGCCACGTTGTGCAGGCTTCTGAGCTACACAGACGCATCGTCTGCGTGCTTGAGGGCGCCACCAGCTCCTCCGAAGAGCGTAGAACTGTCAGCAAGTCGTAGTCGACAGCGTCTTGCATACAAATCGCGAGTAAATCGTCCTCTGAACGCAGTAACTCGCCGTCCACGAGCGCGTTGATCGTCTCTGGACACTGCTGGACGCCGCCGAGGCGTGCCACGGCCCTCGCCACGTCGCCACGCTGATCCCACCACTCCAATAATTGCGTTCCAGCCAGGTATGATGCGTCATCGCCTTCTTGGGTCGGTACTTCTTCACTTGCGCTTGTTAAAGCAGGCGTTAATGCTGCCATCAATACGACGAATATCGCGGCCATCATGAACCGCCTCGAGCCGCCACCGCCACGGTAGCTGCCTGGGACTATCCGGCCTGTGTTCGGCCTTCTGCTTGGGCGTCGAACGGCCTCGTCACGTCGAGAAGAGCGCATTCTCCGCATCGTTATCGGTCGGAAGAGAGCGAGAGGTAGATCACCGCTATCTGCTCGCACACGGGGCGTACGAGCGCCGGAGACGGCGCAAAAGCACGATGAGGCCAACGGCTAGCGATGTGGCTACGCGGTCCGACCTGCTGCTCAGCTGGTCGGCGGAGCGAAGGCCGCGAAGAGGGAAGAAGCGCCGAAACTCGCGTCACCTGTGCGAGTTTCGCCGGTCAAAGCTGGTTTGTGACCAGCGGCATCCTTTTCGCGTGTCGTACTTAATCGAGTGTTTCGTACTTAGTCGAGTGTCGTGATGGGTTTCGTACTTGTCTGAGAACTCTGTGCAGCTAAGTCAGTACGTGATGCATGGAACGTAACGTAATGGAATGTGTCGCAAATGTGGAAGGTGATGAGCGTCACGGCGGGTTGGGGTTGCCACTTGCATTGGCAATAGAAACAGTGCAAACGTCCAGTTTGGTTTTAGAAACGGTATACATTTCCAGGTATAGTGCAGTATACTGAGCTTCAACGTCACTAACGGAATTCTCGTTACGGAAATGCAGAATCAGCGCCGCATTCCGCAGTGATCCGTTCCAGGAATGCTGACGCTTTTCCAATTGGAACGGGTCGTTTCGCTCTCTGCCGAGCTCTCGAGCCCTTCGATTTCCGCCCGGGAAACGACTCGACGCCCGTTACATTCCCCTGTGGGGGTGGTCCGCCCTTTGCCTCTCTCTCTCTCTGCATTCCAAGCATTTCCCTGTGAAGAGAAGACCATCGACTCCTGCGATGATGATGGAGAAAGCGTCGTCCATTACGCAGCTCTTCACGGTGGAGAGCAATGCCACGCGCTGGCTGCAGTCCCTGGTGGCGCTGCTGCTCACAGCCGGCGCTTGCTCCGTGCTCTGGGAATTGACGGCGATGCACACGTACCGGTCCTTCCTGGAGGCTCCACGTGAGCCAAACGCCGAGATATTCACGTTCGTGGCGCCTCCATTGGTCTTCGATACCCCCAGCTGGCTGGAGACCGACGAAGACGAGGATTTGCCGACCGACGTGCCGTCGGACGAATTGCTGCATTTGAGCTACTTACAAGACGCCTGTCAGGTGGAGAACAACACGATACTTCCATGGACGTTTGGTGCACCGGGCAACGGCGTCGGTCTTCCCAATCCCGACCCACGTTATAGTACGAAGCTGGTCCACCGCCACGACCCGAGACTACTGGAGCAGCTCCGTCAATGCCCTGAGGTGGATATCTACCTCCCATCGTCAGCCCGAGGGTCTAGTGGCTGTGCTAATGCTGTTGGGCCGCTCAAGTTCCTGCAGGCACGGTTGCTGCCACACTGGGCGTTCGAAGTCAAGCTCTTTGATGCCGCATTGCAGCGTAAAGTCGGATACTTCGACTTGTGTCCACGCACTCCCGTGCTCTTCCTGGCTCCAGAGCACCTGCTCAAACTCACGAACTTGCCTTCGTGGCCAGTCAACAAGCCCGTATACCTCATGGCACCCGGCCTAAACCTGAAAGACAGTCCGCAGAATCCGCCGGCCAATCTCACACGTTCGGTGTTGGGACGCACAGACGTCGTGCTGTGTCGGACGGAACGTTGTGACCAAGATATCAAGCACTTCCTGCTTCAGCTGGCCTTGAAAGGGAACGTCGACTTCACCGTCAAGCGCCCTCGCGTGATGTATACAGGTCAAGCGACGGCAGACCCAGCCAACTTCGCACGGCGTATGATTGACGGGGAAGCCATGCCGCCGAACCCAGCGGACTTTGCCTATGTGCGGTTCACGCATTCCACTCGGGACGTCTCGTCTACGACTACCCAGGAGGTGCTCAAGTGCTGGAATAAGCACGCGAAAGAACTGGGGCCGTTGGATGTATACGTGCTGAAGAAGAGCGACGACAAGAAGCCTCATGCTGGATGGAGAGTGTACGGCCAGTTCCCAGGCGGGAAGAAGCCGAAGAGGAGCGAATTGAGCCCGCTACAGTTCGCCAAAGCGATCGGCCAAGCCTCGTTCTTCGTGTGTCCGACAGCTAACGACGAGTGTCTCGAATACGCGCGAGCTTCCGGGGGAGTGATCGTCACAGCCGACGCGTATCCCATGAACGAGCTCATCTCTTCGCCAGCGCAAGGCGTGCTGTTCCCCACGCAGCAGTCGTTGTGGACACCGCCAGTCAATGACACGACGTATCATAGTCTCGTTCCGGCGGACGCACTGCTACTGCCACCGCCGTCCGCGGCCTTTGCTGGCTCCGACCTCTGCTCCGCCGCGATGAAGGTGAAAGCATCGACAACTCTGACTCAACGGATGGCCATGAGCGAGACGATCCGGCGTCAATTCCACGAAGACACCAAGCTCTTCGCACTCCGCATGAGCGAACTCCGAGCGTTCACTGAGTATGAACGCGAGCTCCAGCAGCAGAAGGAGCAGGAACTGAAGCAGAAGCTTCGCCACGGCTAAGAGCGATACACGAACTCCTTCTTGATACACGGCATTATGCGATAATACACATCTCGTCCGCGATGTCGAAGCGCTTTTGGTGGCACCTTTCTCACTCAGGGGCGAAGAGTCACGATCTTGACTTGGAAGGCCGGCCGAAGGTGCCGCCTCAAGACTGAAGACGCCAAGCATGGCCGAGGACTATCTAGGTGAGTCAGGTGCACCCTGAAAGAATGCAACCAATCCCCAGTGCTGGAGACGCCTGGACTCACCGTGTCTTGCTGCCATTGTGGAACGATTAGTCAAGTCTGGGGCCAGCGACTTGCTAGCTGCTGCCATAGCCGAGGTGTTGGCCTTGCGACCTCGCGTGCCAGTGGCTTTCCTCGCCTGCCAGTTCAGTAACACGCTCTCTTTCTTGAGATGCCGGGCAGTAACTCACCCAGTTGTTATTATGGTGACCTGTTGGATGGGGATGGCTGTGTAGTTTCCAGGGCTTGACGACCAGCAAGACGGTCGCAGTGGCTGCGTGTCTTCGCGCTTGCCACCCGAGCAGTCCAGCCTTCCAGTCCGCAGTGGAGCGAGGCTTCTACGATCTCGCAGCCGTCGAAGCCGCTTCCTCCGCTTCCTCCTCGATCGCCAGCAGTATCGATGGCACCCCTCAGCCTCGGAAAGTCAAGGCTGGAGTGGCCGCCACGATCAGTGAGGCCGAGTTCTCACAGCTGCTGCATCAGCTCAGCACAGACTTCCCCAAGTCTCTGCAGTCGCGACTCATCCAGACGTTGTTGTCCCCCAGCGGCCAGGTCATAGGACTCGCGCGATTCCAGCGAGCGGTTCAGGTCTGTCTGTTGCTGGAAGAGCTCGTGGATTCGACGACTGCTCTCTTCCAAGCACTGGAGGCGAGTGGTCCTGACGCTGCTGGACGTGGCGAGGTGGCTGTCGACGCGTTAGCGACCGCCTTGCAGTCCGCCGCGACCTCGCAGTTCCCGTCGGACGCCACAGCCGTACTGCTACCTGCTCTTCAAGGCACGATAACCCCATCGTTATCGTCCCAAACCCCCGTCTCGTTGCAGCTCAACGACGTCCACAACCTGCTCTTCGACTTGGCTTTCCAGTCATGAGCCCCTCGCTGCCAAACCGAGAGAATGCAGTCGCAACACCAGCATGAACACCAACCTAACGGACCCAAAGCCATGTTTCCAGAGCCTTCTCACCGATCTTTCGGCCCTGCTTCGCCTCTTGCCAAGAGGTTCTGGACACGCGTGGCCTTCTCTATCTACTGGTATTGCCTCCCCACCCATCCTCTCTTCACCGTGAACTCCGTGGCCTGCTGTGGCTTACTTGCCGAGCATGCGCAGGATGTTCTTGCGGATCTTGCCCTGCACGAACACGGGCTTCCCGAGACGGCGGATGCGCTCGCGCGTCTTCTTCGTGGCGATGTGGCGCTTGTTGGCCTGCGCGCGCTTCACCAGGCCGTTGCGGTTCACCTTGAAGCGCTTCTTCACGGACGCCTTGGTCTTGAGCTTGTAGCCCATGGCGCGGATCTGCAGCTGCGGGAACGCGACGGCGCTGCGCAGCGCCAGCGACGACACCAGCGACGCCGGCGCCGCGGGAGACACAGCGGAAACGGCGGCGAAGCGCGGTGCCTGCGCGGCGGCGGCGGAAGCGGCAGGGACGGCCACGCGCGGCGCCGTGACAGACAGCGCCTTGAACTGGCGGGTCAACGATCTGGCAAGGTAAAACAAGTGATTACGACGGCGTTAGTAGACGGATTTCAATGCGGATTGGCGGGTTTTAGAGAAGAGACGCGAGATGCAGGTGTGGCGCTTTATGCAGGACGCGAGAGATCGCGCAGCGAGCGAAGGAGAGGCCGCAAGGACCACGTACCGGAAGAGCGCCATGCTGTCGCCGTTGCTTTCGAGTCTTCCGTGCTGATCCAGTCACGCTCAGTCATGAGCGGTGCAGTATTGTCGCGTCGTTGATTGGCTTATATTGTTTTTGGAATGATTTGAGCGATACGGATTGGCTAAAACTTCTGCGAATACAACGTCGGTTGATGTGGATCGCTAAGTACGGTAGAGAGCTCTCACCACGCGAACTTAACAGCCGTCGCATGCATTCCAGTGTATTTGAGGTACTCCCTGATAATAGGAACCTCTCTGTGTCGACATATCGCAGATTCCAGACTGTTCCAAACGAGACACCCTGTCGACCTCTCCCTTCCCATACAAGTCATCTCGTCCGTATCACCAGGGCTTCCAGGGGCTGCACGAAGTCCCCTCCGCCGCATTCCTCAACATTCCGGCTTCTCGACCAAGCTCAAGCTCAAGCTCAAGCTCCCTTCTTCTTCGCTTACCCCTCTCTCCACTATGGACATCGGTGCGCACTGCTCGATGCCGGCCTGCCACCAGCAGGACTTCCTCCCGTTCACATGCGACTGCTGCAGCGGCGTCTTCTGTCTGGAGCACCGCAGCTACGACACGCACGAGTGTCCCAAGGTGGGCAGTCACGACCGCCGCGTCTTCCAATGCCCCGTTTGTCGACAGCTCATCCGCTGGACGATGGAGCAGGACGTCAACGCCGTATGGGAGGAGCATGTGCGTGTAGGCCAGTGTACGCGTGAGAAGTTCCGGCAGCAGCAAGCACAGGCCAAGAAGCCCCAAAAGAAGCGATGCGCCGCCGACGGCTGTCGCGAAGTGCTGCTGGTTTCCAACCAGTTCCACTGCATGAAATGCCGCCAAGACGTATGTTTGAAGCACCGTTTCGAGGGCGACCACGACTGTGAGACCAAGCGACAGACACAGCGCCAACAGTGGCTAGGCGGCGGCTTCCGAGGCAACCGCGCGGCCTCCACCGCCTCCAAGACGAAGAGCAACACGGCCCATTCCACGACGCAGCTTCAGCAGAACGCGCGGAATGCAGCGGCGTCTGTGGTGAACGGCACCAAGTCCGCCGTGTCTTCCCTCGTACAGAACGCGAAGGCGGCATCCGCTTCAGCTAGCAACGCCATCAGCACAAGCTCCGAGGAGTGTCCTATCTGCCAGCAGAAGTTTGCATACGTGAGCCAACTCATCGCACACGTCAACCGCGCGCATCCAGACCCGTCCGCCGCCCCCCGCAGAGCGTCCAGCGCGCAATCTGCGGCTCCCGCGGCCGCGTCCTCGACGCCAGCAGGCAGCGAGGTGTGTCCGCAATGCCGCGCCGTGTTCCCCGACTTGAACGCGCTCATCCGCCACGGCGAGACGGCGCACGCCGCGTCCGCTGTCTCCGGCGGCAGCGACCAAGAGAAATGCTGCCTCATGTAAGGCAGCTTAACCCCAATACAAACTCCTACATCATTTTTGCTTCGGACACTGCCAGCAGCCAAGAAGACGAGGTGTATGGGAAGACGCTACTCTACACGCACAGAGTCTCGTGCCAGTGTCTCGCCTGCCAATCTGTCCGCAATATATTAATATATTCCCGCCTACGCGCTCACGCGATCGCGCCTACCGACGGGGGCCGTGGCGCGGTCTCGCGTCGGTTCTCAGCCGGACTTGAAGAGCAGGATGGCCACCTGGCCCAGGTAGAAGTAGATGAAGTGCTTGGTCTCGTGCGTGACGTAGGAGCCGAAGTTGCGGCCCACGATGCAGTGCCACGTGGGGTTGTACTTCTTGTCGAACTCCTTCTTGATGAAGGCGGCGATGTCCTTCTCGATGTTGTACTTCTCCAGCGCCTGCGACGCGCAGTCCACCGCGTCCTGCTGCATGTCCTCGTGCATGTCCGCATTCTTGATCACCGCCTTGCGCTCCGACATGGTCGCTCGCCGCGATGGGTCGCCACTATCTGCTGGCTGCAGCCGATCCAAAGCGCGAATGCGAGCTTTCCCCCTCTTTGGCTCCAGCTTGCTGGAAGGAAGCAAATATATGACCGATAAAAAACCGAAACCACCTGTCGCTTGGGCGGTCAAGGCGCGGTCATTTATCCACGAAGCGCCTCTTGGCTCGAAATGTTTCGCGCCTGCAGAGTGAATGTCAGTACTGTACACGATCTTTAATTTGATCGCGCGAAGGGACGGATAAAATACGAGAGTGCAGAGGGTACACTCCAGTCATTCAAACAGCAACTATTAACGGATACGTAGCATTTAACTCTGCGACGCGCGCAGCAAAGCTGTGACGTGTGATGCACACGACCTCGCCAGCGAGCCGTACGTGTTGAGCTCCTCGTCCACCTCGCGGTTGTGCAGCTTCGCCGCGTGGTGGAAGTTGGACGTGGTGTTCTTGCGAGCCTTGGGGCGCGTCCGCTGGAACTTGGAGGGCACCACATTGTAGCCGCCTTCAAGCACCGACACGATCCGTCCCTCGCAGCAGCTGAAGGCGTCAAACCCACAAGCCAGTCAGTCAACAAGCATTTCACCCAACAACCCAGCGAAAATGACGCCACGTACTCTTCGGCGACGGCGGCGACCTGCTCCGTGATCCAGCCGTAGTCGTCTTCGCTCAAGAAGTAGTAGAAGTCGTCGGCGTGGCCGTCAAAGCCGGCGGAGAGCATGATCAGGTCCGGTCGGAACTTCGTGAGCGCCGGGATGAGCTTCTCGGTCACGTTCTGGCGGAACGTCTTGGATGATTGCTCCATCAGCGCCTTCTTCGCCTTGGACGACAGCTTCAGGCGCTCGTCCAGGTACTTGGGCCCCAGGACACTCAACGGCAGATTCACGATGTTCTTGCGGTCCTGGAGCTCTGGGGAGCAGCCGTGCGGACCCACTCCCGAGCACGGGTAGAAATTGTCGTCGTCATACAGATGAATGGACGAGAAGAAGACGTTGTCCGCGTCCGTTTCGTCGCGCCAGGGCTTGTAGGACGAGAATTGCACGGGCGCCCAGCTTGGCGGCAGCGGATAGTTCTGTTTGTGCGGAATGAGATTCCGAATCACCTCTTCCGTGCCGTTGCCATGATGGATATCAAAGTCCACGATCGCCACGCGCTGGATGCTCACGCGCTTCTTCGTCTCGTCGCCCATCCCTGTCGGCGTGTAGTACGGCGCACAGTAATTGCTCATGGCGTACGAGGCTCCGATACACACATTGTTGAGCAGGCAGAAGCCGCACGTGCACATTTCCGGGCGGAGGTGGAAGCCCTCGCCTTCGACGCAGCCGTTGGGGCCAGCATGGTGTCCAGGTGGACGCACCACCACGAAGGCATTCCTGGGTGGGAAGAGCGGTATCACCCGACACGTTAGTGCTCGCCTAAGACAACGCAATGACTGAACAGACGTACTTTGTCTCGTTGTTGAGCACTTTATCGATCGCATGACACACCGCACCGGCTGCCATGCGAGCCGCCATGTAGCTGCTCTTGGAAATGGGCGAGTCCATGTCGAAGCTGCCGCCGGACGGCTGATCTTCCACTTCGAAGCACTTTTGCGCTTGCTCTGTCTGGATATACAGCCACCACACAAACACAAAGGCAACATTAACCACAGACAACTCACAGACAGATCCACACATTCCAGATACCTTCAGCCAGTCACTGTACGCGAGTTCTTGGCCTTTTGCCTTGTTTGGCTTGGCGTCATACAGAGGGCCGACCAAGTACTCGCTGCTCTGCTCCGGGAGGTTCCCGCAAGCGCGCTCGAGGTGCTGGATATACTCGAACGTGTGCACACGCAAGATGTCGTTGAGGCGGGCAGGACGCAGCTCATTCAGGTTGGCCCACTTGAGCTCTTTGAACCGCTCCTTGTGGAGCACGCCGTCCGGGCCGCCGAGCACACAGAGGCGCTGGCGACTCTCCTGGTGTGAGTCGTTGTGGTGGTCCAGACACGTCGGCTGGTACACCAATAGTGTGCCCACCGCTTCGTCTTCAAGCTGACGCAGCAAATTGCTCGCCAGCTTCGCGAGCGAGAGGCCCTTTCCGCCAGTCGGAGTGACCTCTCGACTGCCCCCAGACAGGGCGGCCGCGAATTCGGGCTTTACAAAAGGTTTCTTCATCAGAGCCGACGGCTCGTGATTCGGTCGCTTCCACGAGTACTGCGTGCCGTTCGAGTTGTAGCGAACGCTGGCCGGAGACGGCGCCGGCCGCTTGCGATGTACTTTCTCCTGAGTCATGGTGTTCAGTGGGATCGGCGCCTCCACTTCGCGGATGTAGCGGAGTTCATCGTCCGCGTCGTCTTGATAGTCGGTGGCCACGGGCGTACGATGCGCCATATGGACGTCATGAGCCGGAACGGGACAGCTACTCTCCTGCAACGCTGGCTCGTCCACCTCGCCTTCTTCCTTCTCTTTCTTGATTCCAAAATGAGCTTCATCGACCTCCACGAGACTCACATTGGACATGCGTCCCATCATCGGGTCGGAGGCCACGTCCATGGTGCCTTGGCCACCGCCAACGCCACTCTGGCCGCCACCAATGAGGAAACTCGTGCCATTACTGAGGTCTGTGCCCGTGCTGCCCGTGTCGCTACTGCCGGTACTGCCTGGACTCGTACTTAGCAGAGAAATTACATTGTTCCGCAACTCGAAGTGCTCGGCCGCCTTCTTCTCCTGCATCGCCCGCGTGGACGGCGGCGTGTGGAGAGACAGTAGCGTACTCACGCCCAGTCGGTCGGCTCGGTCCGTCTCGGTCTCCATCGGAGGCTCCGGCTCGCTCTTGAGCTGCTGAGGTTCGGAGCCGTCGGTGGCGTCGCCATCATGGGGACTGCACCACATGGGCTTCCTGCCGGCTGCCTGCATGGCTGTGATGAGGCTGGAGAGGCTGGAGATCCGGTGGAAAGGAGCCAAGTGCGCGACTGGAAAGGCTGAGGCTGGAGGCTTCTCGGGGCTTGAGGCTTGCGGAGGTCTTTGGAGAATGGCCACCTCACTCGGCGGGTCGCCGCATTTTCGCAGCAATGGTGTACACAATCCGTACACCACATTTGTCCGACAAAAAAACCTTTGACAACCTTTCTGGGTGGGATATAAAACCTCGATGCGGAAGATCGGCGGCTTGACTGTGCCTATTGACAGGGACTGCAAGAAGCGAGCTTACAGTTTGCAAGATGTTTTGCGTGGTTTCGCGACGGCTTAGGAGCACATAGACGGGCACATGACAGTGAGGCCCTGCGTTATGCGCGAACAAGCCGATGGGAGGTGTGTTCGCGCTCAGTCGTTAGATCTCGTACGTTCTTCGATAAGGAGAACCGTGCTTGCCTGGAGTGGGCGCGCCTTGTTAACTACAGCCATCGTCGGTTCTTATGCGGTCCTTGTCAATAGCGGATTTCATCTCTGTTCTCGACCCATCAAGATGTCCACTTGAGGTTTTGCTTCATGTGAGACGAGGTTTTTCTAGACTTACAAAACGGCTGACGATTCCGGCGACCTTTTGTGTACCCACTTCTGTCGAGAACAGGAAGCAGACGGATGGACCGATGGACGGCTTCAATTTGCTGACTCGTATGGTCACATACGGAAACGTCCATATTTCCGTAATGTAGCGCTGTTTACGAGATTTCGATGCAATTGAGAATGTGCATCGGCGTTGGCATGGCGATGGCGTCTCCGCTGCGCTGGACCCGGTCTGGCTGGCAGTCGAAGCCTCTGGCACCATGTAAGACTTCAACATGACCCTCAGATCGAGAACGTACCATGCATGTATGCTTATCACGTTTTCTACGGGTATTTCTCTTCGAGCCGAGCCAGCTCTGCCTGTCTTCGCTTCTATCCTCCCTCACTTGTAGCTCTTCGATAGTCAGCGCTCCTACACTGAAGCTATCTGCGCCATCCTACTCTTCTTCCATTGTCTTAACGGTACACATCGACCCTTCTACCTCCTCAGTCAGTCTTACAAAACAAACCCCCCAGCAACGAACAGCGTTACACGGAGGTGATCGTGCGCAACCGAGCGACTTCGCCTCGCGCGATCGACCGCAGCTCCTTCATCTTGGTCGCGAAGAAGTTCATGTCGATGAAATACTGCTTCTTGGCTCGGACAGCCATGGCCTCGCGATCTGCCGGGGTCATGGCCAGAACTTGCTCCACCGCCTTGCATACGCCGTCGTCGCTCAGGTCGGCAGTGAAGCCCTTCAGCCCGTTCAAGCCGTGCTCGCCATTGTATTTGCCACCCAACAGTTGCTCCTGGTAGGCCCACCGCTTGACCGGGATGAGCACACCCGAAGCTGGCGTCAAGAACTCGTTCATCGGCGGGAGGTCGGTCGTGACGATCACCGCGCCGCTGGCCCGCGCTTGGTTGATGTAGTGGCCGTACCCTTCCTGCAGACTTGTGCACATGAAGAAGGCCGCTTCGGCAATCATCTTGCCGAACTCGTCAGCGCTGCCCCGACCGACGTGCATATGCACTTGGCTGTCGCGGATCTTGTCTTCGTAGTGGCTCTTCAAGTTGCCACTATACACATCTTCGTGCATGTACACATGGAGTGGCGGGAACTCCGGGTGATTGAGCCAGCAGTTCAGCACGGGTTTTGTCCCCTTCTGCACGCTGGTGCCGACAGCATGCACGAACTGCACGTCCGACCAGTTCTTGGACTTGATCGCGTCGTCCCCCAGATGCGACCGAGCAAAAGTGGCCACGTCCGAGGATGTGTGTCGTGTATACAACACTTGGGTATTGCGCGGATTGCCTTCCTGCTCGTACCAGAGCCGCACGCGACGTGCACAGATGGCCGTCTTGCAGAGCACCATGTCCACTCCCCAATAGTGCTCGGCCTTGAGCTCATACATCTCAATGTTCGGCATGAGGTACAACGGCTTGCTCGCCGGCCAGTTGGGCGAGTCGGGGATGCCGTCCCAATAGTGATTCAGGAAGATCATCGGCGTCTTGGGGCACAGATCGTGATACGAAAACTTCTCGCCCGTCTTCTTGTCCACGTACGTCATCTCCACTGCCCAAGCGGGCAACATCCGAGACTCCAGAACTGAAGCATCCGACACAAAACGTCATCATGCATGAGTTCTCATGTCATACGATCATTTCAGAGCGCCCCAGCGTCATATCCCACGTACATTTGGTGTAGGCGATGGAGTCTTCGCAGTAGCCGTGACCGCGGATCCCCACGGGAAGGAAGATGTCCACATCGGGACACTGGCGCATCTTTTCGAGCAGATCCGGGTCGTCCTTCTCGATGAGCGCGCTGGGCGTCGCCACAACCCCGTCGCGGCCGAAGGTCCACGGGATGACGCTATCTTTGTGGTCCAGACAGGCCTGGTGCAGCAGGCCGAGGTGCACGAGGTCGGGTTCCCCCACACTCTTGGCCCACTTGGACGCCAGGATCTCGTCGGGGTAAAAGTCCTGGCCCTCCAGAGACTCGGCCCGCGCGTATTCCGCTGTGACATCGCTGCCCGTGTCCAGCACCACGAACTCCAGCACGAGCAGCACGGACGCCATGGCCATCGTGCCCAACAAGATCTGGTACTGCGTCGGCAGGCGGAACTTGCGGTCCTGCGCATTCCACACCTTGTGGAACTCCTTGTTCGCCATCCTAACTGGTGTTCCCCGTCGCCCCCGCAGTCCCCTTCGCGGTTGTAGACGCACGAAGCGCTGCTCTGTCGGCTCGACGCGCTCTGCTGCTGATGCTATGTGCCGCTGCCCTCCCCTTGGAGCGAGAACGACCGGAATGCGCTGCGTCAATTGCCGAGCTTCGCCCTCGCCTTGTTCTTTATCTGCGCTGGTGCTGAAATGCGGTGAGGCAGTTGTTGGACTGTTCGTTTGTATAGTAATGATGGTGTCGTAAATGGAATAGGTTGTCAAGGGATATGCGGGTTCACTGCTTGGGATCGTCAGCTGTTATAATTGGTATGTGGCTATCATTCTCGGTCGTGTTTCAATTGGGCGAACGGTTCTGGGTCAACTGGGTGTGGGGACGAAGACGTGGGGATAGAGAGTGGACCACCCCAAGAAGCATGTCGTTATCGCGAGGGAGAAGGACAGGATAAGTTCTGAGGTCGCAGGTACAACCGAGCTCGATCCGGATTGGCTAGCAACTTGAAGCAATTGGTACAATGTACCGGTATCTTCTTTCATTCGGTTCGAGGATGACGGAAAGAGGTCAAGCTCAGAAAATCGTCAAAACGCGAGGGTTCGGTGAACGCGTGGCAGGCTGATAAAGGCTCAGCCAATCGCGGCGCCTTTATCAGAATGTGGGCGATTCGTTCGGTTGCAGCTCTGGAGTTTCAGATTTTGGAGCCATTTCTTTAGCTTGGAGCCAGTCAGTTCGCTGATACTAGTGCTCTAAGTCGACAGAATGGCGATTTAGCGCCCATCGCAGCGAGTGTGTGTCACGTCGCGTGGGTTCCTTTTCAGCGCAGATGTTCGCCAGCGTCAACTCAGCGGCCTGCCACAAACGCTGCCAAAAGATCGGGAGGCGCCAGCTGGCTTTCGTTTGGAGAGGATCGCTCCCTCCAAACTGGAGTGGTGCACCACTGGCGTTGTCCCAGCGTCGACTTAGCGGCGATCGGCAGCTGGCGCCTCGTCTGCGTTTCTATTTATGGCTTGTTGTTGCGCTTGGCTTCAGTAACTTTTCAGTTGGACGCTAAAGAAAGGGAAGAGCATTTAAAATAACCCCGAGCCCTCGCTCGTTTCCACCAAATATTACCCCCCACCCCTTGCGCTCGGCCGCGTTCCCCTCAAGTTGCAACTCTCCGAGCTCACCCCGCCGCGAAAACTTCGCTCCAAGCACGCCCGCCGCCTGTTCCGAGGAAGGAACGCTCCAGTTGCCTTTACCCCATACAAACCCCCACATGTCCGGTGGACAGCTCCGCCGCGTGCACCATGTTGCAACGCCTCCTTCAACGAAACCAGCTCCGAGTTGCCGTGGGTCTTTTCCCCCAAAGATCCAACCTACAAACTTCAAGTCATTCCCACCTGTTGCAAGTTGAGGGGAGGCAATGCTCGAATATTTTCTCGTGGCCTTCCGCATCCTTCTACCGGGTGGCGCCGGCAGCTCAGTGGGGGATTTGGGAGGAAGGGGAGAAGCAGAAGAAGAAGCGAAGGGAAGGAAGGAAGAGCTCGCAAGCGGCGTCTTGACGGGCTTAAGCAGCAGCAAGCAGAGCGTCTGTGTGTGGATCCTGTCCACAGAGCCACGCGCGTCGCCCCTGTCTTCGTAACATCGCGCTTTCAACGGGAAGAAGCGCTCGGAGCTGTCGCCATGATGGGCCCGCAACTGCGGTACGTGCCGCGGCCGGAGCCCACGACGATGCTGAACCACCGCGGGGAGCGGGTAGTGATGCCTGGCAAGAGTCGTTTGGCTCGGAAACTGTCGTCGTTGGCCGATGAGGACGTGGATCTGCTGTCGTATGACGCGCACACGTGCTATCCGCTGAAGAAGAAGCAGCGCAGCGGGTCGTTCGAGACCGAGGCGTTCGTCATGCGGCGTCAAGCCAGCGCGGAACGCGCCACGCCGTTCGACCTGCATCTACAGGCCGTGTATGCCGGGCGTGCCGACACGTCCGACGGCCTGGAGTTCTTTGAATCGCATGGTTACTACGACGTCAGTGAAGCGAATACGGTGGAGATGTTCCGCACCAATTTTGGGTTGAGTGACGCCTTCTGGGTGGACCGCGACGAACCGGAGTCGGAGCTGGACTCTGTGTACGACACAACCGGCTCGGCGGTGTATCCGTTCGGCTCACAGCGTCAATTGACCAGTAGCCGGGCGTTGCTGCACCGCAATCGCACGAACTCGGGCCGCTTCACGCTGCTGGACGATGACGGCAACGAGGTGGACGAGAACACGCTGTGGGAGCTGGAGCGCGAGGACCGTCTCAAGGTCAAGAGTCTGGAGCTGGACGACGACGATCTGGCCGAATTGGCCCATGAACAGGTGACGATGGTGCATGCCATCACGGTCATCCGCTCGGAGAAGTCGCAGTTCCAGCGGTTCTTCTTCCAGGCATTCCACGAGGAAGAGGCGCGTACGATGCACCTCTCCGGACCGGTTTTACGTCAAGCGCAACGCACGGAACTGCCGCTGGCGATGCCGCCCGCCGATCTGGAACTGCCGCCGTACTGTGGCTACGTGTTCGTACTGAAAGATACGATCCCGTTCCTGCTCCGGAGCTGGAGGAAACGCTGGTTCTATCTGGATTTCCAGGCTGGCGTCGTGCTCATGTACAAGCGCAGTTACTGGAAGAGCCCGCGCGGTATCGTGGACTTGAGAGCCATGAGTCACGTGGAGAAGATGAGCCATGGCGACTTCCGCGTGGAGTTCCAGGACACGGGCGCCGACGCGCCGTCCATGATGCTCCTCCGCACCAAAGTGGCGGAAGAAGCCGAGCTATGGGTGAATCTCCTGCGGTTCGCCAAGCAGCAGGCACGTGGCGTCCCCAGACTGACGGACGGTTCGCTGCTAGCGTCCGCGTCGGCTTTGAAGAAGAAGATCAACAAGAAGAACCAGGTGGACATTCTGGCGCAATTGCTGGCCAATTCGGCCAACAACGCGCCCTCCAGCAACCTGCGCGCCATCGCGGCGGCCTCGGCTTCGGCTGCCTCGGCAGTCGCCCATGGCCGCAAATAAGAAACACAAGAATGCGCTGACGGCAGAGACCGCCAGCGAACTGACCTCATCACACTATGGTGATGAGTCTCAAGACGAAGAAAGAGAAAAAAAGCACAAGACATGACAAGCCCATCGGCCTTGGCAGGAGAGGAGTCCTGCCATCGCCCTGACAGAAACAAGCACAGTGCCCGGATCAGCTCGTTATCTATATCACCCAACGTCCACGTGTCGCCGAGCTGTCCGGCGTGACATGTTCATAGCCTACAGGCCTCACAACCAACCACTCAACCACCCACCCCACCAATCTGGCAAGCTGCAGAGCTCGCCGTCCAACGCAGAAACAAGGGAAGAATATACTATTTTCTGTAGCTGTAGCGTGACTGACCTACTCATCTCGTTTGCTTCTTCCAGGCTCAGACGCCGACGCTTGGACGCTGAGGAAGACACAAGTTGTAGAAGCTGTTCTTGGCGAAGGAGCTGGTCTTCCTCCAGCTGCAAGGTATGGCCTTGTACCCTTCTAACGCCACGGTTTGGTGCTGGATGACGCTCAGATCGTCGTCGCCGGTGTAATGCGGATCCAGCGTGAGGAAAGCGCAGACGCCGGAGTTGGCGTCGTAGTCCACGCCTAGCAGCGTGAAGGCCAGCTGGCCGCCGCCCATCATGACCGGCGTGCCTTGCGTCTCGAAGTGATGCAGTAGTTCTCGAGCCACATCGACGAGTTGTGGGCCACTAGGGACGCTCAGAGACCGGAAGGTCACACCGAAGAGCTCGTCCAGTACGTAGCCGACCTCAAGACTGCCGATCCATTCGGTGGAGCCTTGGAAACGCGCTGGCTTGTCCCCCATGTGCACGAGCGCTTGCTGGATCTGCTGGTGTGAGAGCGACCGCTGTTGCGTGTAGTGCTGCATGAAGAGCCAGGACGCCAACGTCTGCAGCGAACGATAGGCACAGCCCCAGCCTTTGTCGTTCATGTGCTGCTGCAGATAGTGGTAGTAGCCGTAGAAGCCATCGACAAGTGCCTGCTGACTCTGCGGACCCACGCCGGAGCTCGGGATGCCTTCGTGGACGTTGAACAACACGTCGCTCGTCGAGATCCACTCGGCTTGATGAGCCAATGAACAGCCACGAGAGACGCGGAAGAGCGACTGCTGGACTGGCTGCAAGAACGCATGATGCAGTTTCTCAATGACCTCCGTATCGTCCAGACTCTCGTCGTCGGAGGAGCACGAGAGCAGCGTCAATGGGAACGCCGCGTCGATCAATGGGAATTGGTGTTGCGACACACAAGTCGCGGCTTCAGGAACGGCTTCCAGTCGCTTCGAGAGCTCCTTCAACTGATCGTGAAGCCGTTCACGAAGCAACGACAGCGCCGTCTCCATAGATGAGTCCGCAGAGACCATGACCAGAGCTTCGCAATGCACTTGAAGCGTTCGGTTGCTCTTCTCCGAGCTCGACGGCGACGGAATGATCACGACCGGAGCTGAGCCAGACTCCGCATTGTCCAATGGCGCGAGACTCAGTAGCAGCTCGACGTTGGCGATGTCTCCGTACGCCAACGAAGGCAGGAACCTCGCGGTTTGCTCCTCCTTCGAGTCGGACTCCCCCTCCTGGTCATCGCCCCAAGCATCCAGTTGAGCTTGTCGAGCTGCCGCCTTCTTATTCACCGGCTTCTTCTTGCCTTTCTTCTTCTTGGCCTTCGTCTGCTCTTCCAGCTCTCCGGCGATGTCTTCAGCATCAGGCAGGAGAGCGGAGAGTAGCAGCGGCGACGAGCTGTCAGACCCCAGCGCGTCTTGTCCGTGACCATCGATCACCCGGAAGTTCCTGGCCTTGGAGCCTGTAGAAGCGCGCACGAAGAAGCTGTTGGCGTCGCGTGTAGCGGCTTCGCATCGCGCCAATTGGCGCTGCATCGCGTCAAGCCCCACGTGTGTGTACAGATCCACAGCACAGCGAAGTGGCGCGAAGCCAATGGCGCGATGGAAGTCACGCGCATGAAGACATTGCACCACGTTTAGTGGCACAAGCGTCGCCTTGTCGCCTTCGCTGCGGAAAAGGAGCAGCTTCTGCGTCGCCAGTGAGAACACCAGGACCAGTGCGGCTTCTTCTGATGAGGGAGAAGACGCTGCAGCATTCTGGGCCGCGACGCCTGCTTTCTCCAGCCAAGAAGCAGCAGCAAGACAGTCATCAGCATGGGAAAGCTGCACCTAGAAACGAGTATGTTCAGAGTCGTACCGAGCGCTTCGGGGGTCTCTGCGGCGTTCCCACGCACCACAACGAAGATACCAATGCGTGAGATGCCGCCAGGCAAATGCTGCTCGAAGTTCTCGCTGCTGGGAGCGTCTGTGGAGGCGAGAAGCCCCCAGATTGCCACTTGTCGCTTTGAGATGGCGTCGTCTCCGGTGTCTAGCGAGCGCCGGGAGCCCAGGAGCGAGCCGCGCGCCACCACAGATAGACCCGAGGCCTCCTCCTGCTCGTTGGACGCGCTCTCGTCCTCGTTGGACGCTGTGAAGCGGCGCAGCGCGCGCAGGAGCGACGACGGAAGCGCGCCTTCCATCGTCGCCATGTTGGGTCGAGAGGGAATGGCCGTCAGAATGCAGATCGGGTTACGGGGGTACGCTGGGGTACGCTGGGGTTACGGTTTTGCAGCATCAATTCAGAGAATTACATTTTTGCAATACGGTACCGATTCGTGAAGGATGCAACAACAGCACTTTGCATTGCGATCATGAACCATGAAACGGCAGTTGCACGTTGATGCTGCTTCCAAAGAGATGGTGATAGCTACACATTTTGAAGTTCATGTAACCAGCGGAGGTCGCGGTGGATAGGCTTTACAGCAGCACCTTCGCATAATAAGCAGATACACCCACCTCCACAGCCAAAGCCACAGCCACATTATGGTTTCGTTCTGGTTTCCGTCGTCGCGTGGTTGTTCACGGCGAGCGAGCGACGGCCAGGAAGCCATGATGGCTGCTAAAACTGGCGAGAATTACCTGTAATTACGAGTTCAGATCAGCTAAAACTCAGTGCGTCTGATCGTGAAGGTACAGTACAGGCCGTAGCATGGATTTTGCAGCTTCTTGCCAGCCAATCAAATCAACCCAGAACTCGGCTAGCCAATCAGCGAGCGATATATCCATATCACACGCAAAGCATCCTGCTTCGTCCTGCAAATGTTCCGGCATTTTGCACAGAACATGTCACAGTGATAGCGCGGCCGGCAATGACTTATCTCCCAAAATCCACATGTGTTGTACCTTTCACCCTGTTACTGTGCAAAGTTGAGCGAAACCCCCATCGCGGTATTAAAATTTGTGCCAAAACGGAGGATGCGCCGCCTGTCCCCGCTCCCCTACCCGCGCAACACACCCTCTGTGCCTCTGCTCTTTTGCTTGGGGTTTCCCTTTTTGCCGTTCACTATCCCGTCCGCCCCTAGCCCTCTCTCGTTATCCGAGGGGAATTCGGCCAGCAGCTCCAGGTTTTTGCACGCACAGACAGACACTCCCTCCCCCTCACGCGCTCGTCCCGCCCGCCTCGCAGCGCACACGGACCGCTGGCCGGCAGCGTCGCCACTCGGTGTCTTGGGTCTCGGCCGCGACAAGAGAAGAATTCGCGCGTGGCGGCGGTTGCAGCGTGCTGTTCTCGTCGCGCGTTACCAGGGGGTATATATAACCCCGCGCAAACCCAACCGCCCGCGTCGCCAGCTCGCTCCATCGCAAAGCGCAAAACGCAAAACGCAAAGCGCAAAGCGCAAAACGCAAACGCAAACGCAAACGCAAACGCAAAGCGCGAACTCGTGATAACCGCGGAGTCTGCGTGCAACACCCGACCCCTCCGCCGCTTTTTGCAGTCCCGCTCCGTTGCAAAACCCGCCAGAGCTCCTCGTCGTGTTGCACCACCCTCCCGACTAAGTTCAGGGAGTCAGCACGATGCCCATGATCTACCGCCGGAATCGCGGGCTGTCGCCGACGCGGCAGGCTGACGACGCGGCGCGCGGCGGCATGCCGGGCGCGCTGGGGCTGGACGCCGACGCGGCGCTGCTGGGCTGCACGCGGCGCTGGTGGCGCGGCCGCAGCGTGCTGCTGGCCACGCACCGCGTGTACCAGACCATGTGGCTGGCCGCCCTGGTCTACGCCTTCCTGGGCCTGCCGGTCCTCGGGCGGCTGCTCAACTTCGCGCGGTTCGCGCACCGCTTCTCGGCGCTCAAGATGGCCAAGGCGCTGGCGGCCGGGCTGCTGCAGGACGTGGCCGTCTTCCTGCAGGCCTCCACCTGCATCTGTCTGGTCAAGCTGCTGCTGGACGGCGAGTCTCTGGCGCTTCCCGCGAGCTCTTCGACTGGCAGCGCGGGCTCTCACGGCCATCCGAACGGCCGCAGCTTCCCGAACAGCGGCTTCCTGCGAGAACGCAGCGGCTCCGCGCGCTTCCTGCCGGTGTACATGCCCGTGCTGGCTCACGAGTACGACCTGGAGGCGTCCGGCGCCGTGGCGACCGCCTCAACGCACCGGACGCTGCTGAGTCTGAACGGCTCCAGCGCGCTGACGACGGTGAATCGGCCGGCGGTGGCGCGATGCCAGCGCGTCGTGCACTCCCTCGTGATCCTGGCGCTGCTGCAGCTCATCCTGGTGGCCGCGACGGTCGCCAGCGTGGCGGATTTCTGTCTGCAGGTGACGCTGCATCCGCGCTTGAACCGCGCCTTCGTGGCCATCTTCTTCAACTACATGGCGCAGTTCACTGCCTCCTTGACGGACGAAGAGGTGCTGACGCGCACCGTCGTGGGCTCCTGGGCCGTGTACTTGGCGCTCATCGGCGCGCTCACCTTCGGCTTCTTCACGGGGCGATTGCCGCTGGCTTCCGACTTCCTGCGACTCCCCGGGGCCTGTTGCTGCTGCTTGGACCGCCGTCTGAGCGCGCGGAAAGACTCCATGGCCTCCAGCAACAGCTCCAGCTCCTCCGCGACCTCGACCTCGACCGGCTCGTCCTACGTGACGTCGCTGTTCGCGTCCTACTGGCGGAAGCCGGCTCGATCCCGCCGCCGCAGTAGCCAAAACTTCAGCCAATTGAGCGGCAGCGGCGCCACCGGCTTCGCCACGGCCTTCGCGGCCACGTCGTCGACGTCGCTGTGCTCTTCGTCTGTAGGCTTAGCCAAGTCCGGGCCGCTCACGGTCTTGGCTCGCTGCGTTCTGGCCAGCGTGGCCATGACGGTGGGCGCGCTGTCCGCCTCGCTGCTCATCGACGGGAAGGGCGGCGTGGACATGAAGCTCATGAACAACGCCATGTTCGCGCTGCAAGCCGAGCCGTTCTTCGAGCGCCCCAGCGCCGTGCATCGCGAGGAGATCAACTGCACAGCCGCGAGCTCCGCCTTACGAGCCACGCTGGGGCAGAGCGAGCAGTACGAGCTGGAAGGACTGGGCAACGACGACCAGTGTGCGCTGCTTTGGCGGAAAACCACGGGCTTCCAGGGCGACAGCGTCTTCGAACTGGACCTGAATGCGACCGCAGACACCGGCAACAGCTCGGACGCGGCCTTGGAGACGCGGCCGCCCCCGAACATCCTCGTGCTCAACATGGAATCGTGGCGACATCTGGATGTGGGGGTGCTGGGCGCCGCGGATAAGAAGCAGAAGCTCGGGAAGAGCGCGACCCCGCGGTTCGACGCCCTGGCGGAGACGGGCGTGCTGTACCGGAAGCACTACACGCAGTGCGTGCAGACGACGCGGACGCTCTTGACGACGCTGTTCGGCATGCTGCCGTCCTGCACAGAGACCACGGCGCTGAAGCAGTACAGCACGACGCTGAATGTGCGCGGCTTGCCGCAGTTCCTCAAGACCCGCGGCTACTTCAACGTGTTCTGGAGCGCGGTGGACCTCACGTGGGAGTACTGGGACAAGTTCCTGCTGCAGAACGGCTTCGACAAGCTGGTGGACGACCGCAAGATCCGCAAGATGCTGCACGAAACGCGCAACTACAAGAACACGCCGGACGACCACTTCTCCTGGGGAATGCACGACCATCTGAGCTTCGAGATGCTCCTGTACGCCATCGAAGCGGCCCACAACGCCTCGACGAATGCCACCGTCCAGGCGGTGAACGAGTCCTTGGCCTCGAGTCTCCAAGCCGATAGCAGCAAGAACTTGACGACGCTGACTGGCGACTTGGGTGTGCCGGTCGCGCCGGCTAAAGGCCGTCACTATCATGCCGCCCACTCGGTGAACAAGGAAGCGGAGGCGTCGACCGACAAGACGACCGCATCGCCGAGTCCCTCGACGACTAGCAAGCCGACTTTGCCGGGCTGGGAAGGACTACAGACCCCGTACTTCATCGATATGTACACCATCACGAGCCACAATCCCTGGGCGTTGCCGAACTTCTACGAGGTCCCGGACCTCTCGGGGTTGTACACGAGGTACAACAAGAAGTACCTGGACTCGTTGGCCTTCTCGGACGAGATGCTGGGCGAGTTCATCGACGCTTTACGAGCCAAAGGCCTCATGAAGAACACGATCGTGATCATCGAAGGAGACCACGGCTACGGGCGGCTGGAACACGACAACAACCCGTCGATCGCGGACTCCGGCGTCTGGGATGAAGCGTCCCGCGTCCCGTTCCTGGTACTGGCCGACGACTATCTCCGCGAAGAGGATAAGGGCTCCGTTGTGGACCAATTGTCCATGCAGTCGGACCTCATGGCCACGGTCGCTGACATCTTGGGGGTCACGCCCGATCAGCCGCTGTATCAACATGGCTACGGCCACTCCATGAAGCGGCGACGCGTGCAGTCTCCGGCTCAGGCGGAGGCTCAGACTCGAGTTCAACTGGAGCCGGAAGAGCCGGAGGCGGAGCTGAAGGACTCGGAGGCGGAGGCCTTGGCGGCGGAAGCGAGAGAAGGCGAGCAGGAGCGACGGGTTGTGCTGTGCAACCCGTTCAACGGCATGAGCAAGGGGGTACGCACCGAGGAGCTCAAGTACATCTTCCATCCGGACGGGTCCTACAATGTGTTCGAGCCGGCGACGGACCCGGCTGAGAAGCGGCCGCTTCGAACGGGCTTCGATGTGGAGGAGATGGACGACGCGACTCGAGACGTGTACGAGACCGTGACCAAAGCCGTGGACCTGAACCAGTTCCTCTTCGAAGCCAACCGCTTCGTGACGCCGTTGCCGGTCGTGGAGCCGGTCACTGACGAGGAGCTCAGAGCCTGGAGGCAGTTCCATACCCAGAATGACTCGGAGTTGGTGAAGCCGGAGCCTCCGCGAGGCCCGCCAGCTCCATGATGGAGTGGAGGGATAGACAACAGACTGAGTACAAGGTACCGGTAGCTTTTTTTTATTAGCGATACTGTAAGCAATACCAACCAGCATATAGAAGGAATCTCAAATGGTTATGAGCCCATATTCAGACCGTACGCTCAATGGAGAAGCAGCAGGGAGGACTGGAGGGAAGCACTAGGTGCAAAGCAATGCATGTCCATTCGTGCCGCCGGCGAGAGGGCCGTCCTCAGTCTTCTCTAACTATTATAATCACATTCACAAGAACTAGTTCACATTCGTACACACAGAGTCTGAAGAAAGTAGCAGCCGCTTCCATCTGTGCCAGCTCCAATCTCGATTGCCTTGGCTCTTCAAGCAGGAGCTGGATCCGCCCCGAGCCACTGGTCGTGTAGTCGCCTTCGTTGATGAGGCGCCTCTCAGCTTCGAGCTTAGAGGATGCAGCCAGTGTACGTGGCCTGGAAGGAGATCCCTATCTAATATGTGGCTGCCGTCGGCTGCTCAAAGCTCCCGTCTGCATAGAGAATTCACACAGGTAGTAAGGTTAGATATCTTACCGTCAACGTGACGTCCAGCTGCCAGGAAGACTCCACACATCGATAGATCCAGGCAAAACCAGCCAGTACGGCACGTACATGCAACGACGGAGATGGCACTGAGTCGCATCGGGTCTTTCCGCACCGACAGCATCGAGTCCGACTCGGATTCCTGTTGCCAACCACCCCAAAACCACACAACGTGAGTCTCTCTCACCCTTACGACTCCATTTCCAGCCAGCGCTGCTGCCGATCGTACCCGACCGCTCTCAAGCCGCTCCTCTGGGATCGGAGACAGCAAGATGGGCTTGATGCTGGGCCAGTCCAGCCCCATCTCCTCGTCCACGTAGATCTGCGCCGGCTCGTAGCTGAGCCATCGCGCCTGCGAGCGCTTCACGGCGCGGCGATACTGCACGAGGCGGAAGATCCAGAGCGCGGCCAGCGCCAGCGCCGCCACGCCCAGCAGCGCCAGCGCCACCTCCGCCACGTCCAGCTGCATGCCTCGCGTGGGCGCCTGCCGCCGCCCGCGGAAGTGGAGGAACGTCGTGGCTTTCCTTCTGCTTCAGCCGGCCGTCGAGCCAATTCGGGAGTCCTGACGGCTCTAGGGCGAAGCTGAAGACCGCGGAGACGGTGACGAGAGCGCCAGAGCAGCGAGGAGTCGCTGGGGAGGGCGAGGGAGGCGTGCGAAGAGAGGGAAGAGCGGGGGAACGGAGACCTCGAGTTCCTCCGGCTGATGGCGGACTGACCGCTGCGACTGAAGAGCGAGAGCTGCTGGTGGTGCAGAAACGGGAGGACGGAGATAGTGTACGCCACGTGAAAGGGGGATGTCCACGCACGAAAACCTGATTTATGTTGGAGAGATATTGTGTGGGCCACATTACTTTCGGAAACGGATGCTCAAATTTGGGAATATACACCTCGATTTAGCGACACATCGGTTGGGATATGTGACTGTCGTTGAATTATATTCAGACGGGGTTTGACTTATTTCGGCGACTGTTCGTATAGTCGGGTTTGCGCGAGGTTTCGGGTTGTGCACAGACATGGGGTTAAACCAGGATGTTTACTTCGTTGACGCATCACACTTCCAATTAGGTACGCTGACGTAATGATAACGTATCCCATTAAGATTTAGTCCACTTAGTCATTCCTTCTCCAACCTCGTACTGAGATTAGACTAGTCGAGCGCCGCCCGCTACGCGGCCGGGAATTTCATGGTAGGATGGAACCCGTTGCGCTTCGCCTCGCGGCTCGCTCCACTACAATATAAATCCTGCCTCGCTGCGCTCCGCAGGGGCCAATGTGTGTGGCCAAAGCACACCGCTCGCTCGCTGCGGCTCGCATCGCTTACCGTGACTCGGCCTTCGGCCTCGTTCAGGTCGCGCGTTTAAATTAAAAAAATGTAATGTTTTTATTTTGAAGTTTTATAAATGCAAGTTTTAATATGATATCTCGTGGGTGTATGGTATTATGGACTATTTAGTATCGCTGTGTGGTCATTAGTGCTGCGTGGCTTTATTTTACTACTTCTGGTCGGTATTTCACGAAATTATGCACTTGTGGGCGACACAATGACAACAATGTGTCAACGTTTCTTGTGTTCAATCTGGATCCACTCTGTCGGGCGGAACGCACTGGATTTGGTAAATCTGGTGCGTACTAAGTTGAGGGAGGGGTCCGCCATCGTACTGTTGGCAGAACTTACGTGCTATTTTGTCCGATCCAATCTATGATAGGTGCTGCAGATTCACGCTCGATCAAGCACTTCATAACTTCCGTCAAAGCGCTAGGCACAGGCTATTCTACTATCAGCGCAATCAAATTCCACGCTATCACAATTTGGTGGTCCTATCCAATTCAACGATCACAGGCATCACTCGCCAGTTTGAACCAACACTTATCAACAAACCCACCAAGTAATCGCCCACTTATTTGTCACTCAAATATCTAGCTTTTACTTCAATTACGTCTACATGCAGCGCAAATGATGCTATTATCTGACAGAACTTCGCTGAATCAAAAGAGACATAATTTATTTTATAAAATCATATATTGTCCAATTGGGAGGGTTTTATCTGGATTTATCCATTTAGGCACTTTATTTAGACACAATCGCTGGGTTTAAACAAAGTGAAATGTTCCCGCCACAAATATTCATGCGACAACCGGGATCTCGTGTTGTGTGGCTGCGTGTGGATGGAGAAGGCCACACAGTGGACAGCATTCACATGAACATGCATTTGCTTGTCTAAATGCTCTACAATCGTCACCTATAATTTCGTGTACGCTCTGCCTTTATCCATTTCCTTGCTGCCACATACCGGCACAAAGCGTCGAGCTCAATATCGCATC
>MBAC02001895.1:0-18251 GCA_001712635.2 Nothophytophthora sp. Chile5
ACATGATTCTGTGGGGCCTCGCGGGCATGTTCGTCATGGCTGTGCTCATGACGGTGGCGTTCTTGGTGAACGTGCCGGCGCTGTCGATCGTGTTCACGGCTCTGTACGTGATCGTGTTCGGCGTGACGCTGGGTCCGCTGGTGTGGGTGATCACGGCCGACCTGTTCCCGGACTCGGTGCGTGCCACCGCGACGTCGATCGGCATCGGCGCCAACTGGCTGTGCAACCTGATCGTGGGCGTGGCGTACCCGTACATCGCCGACGCCATCGACGACTACAGCTACCTTCCGTTCGTGGTGCTGCTGGCGATCTTCTTCCTGCTGTCGCTGAAGCTGGTGCCGGAGACGTCGGGCAAGACGGCCGAGGAGGTGCAGCGCGAGTACGAGGAGCGTCGTCGTCGTTAACCCTCTAATTGGATGGCCTGTAAATTCCCAATGGGAATGGAATGTAGTAGTGCTTGCCCGCGCCAATAATCTGATATCCGATTTAAGTTTAGTTGATTTTGCAGCTAAAATATCGCCACTATTTTGCAACTGTGTGACAGCAAAGTTTTCGAAGTAGATGCGTTTTCTGAATGGTCCTTATTGACTAGGATTTGTAAGCAGTGTGATGGCCAGACATATGCCCAGCCCGTCAATATGATAGGCACGGAATTGGATGTGGGAACTGCGGTTCCAGCCTCTTTAGCGTTTTTAGCACCATCGTTTTATTCTCTCCTGATGTGGCCGTCGGACAGTCGCTGTTGCACATGCTCTTAGAGTTCACACTCCCTGCAACGTGTTGTACCAATATCAGAAAATGTGTCATTTTAGAGCACGCCCAGTGACTCTCGCTCAGTGCAAGCTCGAACAATTGCCCATAGCACCACAAGATACTCTTCGATTGCTTTGTAAGTACCCTAATACACCACATCTTAACAACAAAGAGATAATTGTCCACACAAATTATGACGTCGTGCACGATGTTGGGCACGGAAGCATATCGGAACACCAATGTAGTCATTGGTTTGTATTGCGCCGGATGCCAGCAGTGGCAGTATTCCCTAATCACTATATTTGTTGTATGGTATTATAAATTTTGTTTCAAACTCACGCAATGCCTCGCACCTTGCATCTTGGTCTTTCCACACATCAAGTTTAAAATACGGCTTGGAATTAACAATATAAGTGGGGGAGTCAAATATGCCAAACAGCCACGCATTATGAGCACCATTTATGGTGGCGTTCCTGCAACCCAATTTTACGAATCACGACAGAGTTTCTGCAACCTAAATGCCTTGTTGCAACCTTTTATCGGTATACCAGTACAAATCAAAATCTTTTTGCGTCATTTAAACTTTTTAAAATACAGGGTGCTCTCAAATAAATGTAAAGTAACCGTTAGCTTCTGGCAAGAGCAAAATAAATTTATCAGATAAATGTAGACTTCGTTTATGACCGGACGGTATTTGAAAAAAAAAAGCGTTGTGAGCAATCATCAGAGGTCATTCGGGACAATATAGATATATCCGGAACGTGCGGGTCAAGCACCAAGTGGTGCGATCGCCAGTCACTTTGAAACGCCAACAAGAAGAAGCAAGGCATGAAGTCGTCGCGACCTTCCGTAAACGCGACCAATACAGATAACGCCTCGACCGCGGGACATCGTACCAGTCGTGCGGCACGCTGCGCTAATCTTGCTCGCGTTCTGATACGCGCCCGCGTCCAGGACATCGCCGCGCTTGAGCATCAATGGCGGAGATGTCGAAGTACCTGCTCAAGGCCATGGCAGCTCAAGAACGGCTGGAGGATATCATCGCAGAGGAAATGGAGGGCGCGCGTGTGTTGACGTCGACGGGGCCGCGGGTGAAGGCGGCGGGACATGATGAGGAGTACGCCATGTCGTTCTCCGTCGTACTGGAAGCTTGTTTCCTTGCGCTGCAGGAGGATTAACGTGGGAGAAAACCGTGGAAGGTTGCATTATGTTATGTTGCAAAAGTGAAATCGCTGCGTGTGCCTCTCGATACCGTTTAGAAGTCACCGACCGCCTTGGATGTGAAGGGTACTCGAGCGCTGTTCTCGGAATTGATATAATCATAACCGATTGACTGATGTATGCGAGAATTTCCAGGAGCTTTCCTGCCGTTTACGTGTATGTACCAGATGGCCTGTGAAGGACATGCCAGAATCTGAATTTCCAACAGCATGGATCGCCAAGCGGAGAACGATGCAGCAGAGCAACGTCGTCAGTTCTCCATCGGCGCCGAGGGCAACGACATCGTGCAGTCTCCTGCTGTGAGAGCAGCGGCAGAGCAGCGTCGCCAGGAAGCGATCGAGGCGGAGACCCGCCAGTTTCACCAGCCTCTGCTGGCCGAAACAAATCTGCACCTGAACTGTCAAACGTACGGCGACGATGGCCCAGCAGTGCAGGCGATGATTGTAACGGGGCGTTCCCCGTTACAAAAGTAGGTGAGAAGTTGCTGGGTGCAACTTGGCAGTCTGTGATTGGACAGATGTCTGCATATTTTAGGATTCTAGTCAATTAGCTTGATCCCCCTCAATGGGTGGCTCGCAGCTAAGTGCGCGCTAAGTTCGGCCTTTGCGGGCCGTACTTAACAACAATTAGAGTCAATTTAGCTTCAAAGCCCACACGTCTTCGGCAGCGGCCCGAAGACCTTCGCTTCCTCAACCCTCGTGATAGTCTACGTAACGGAAGCAATGACTCCGTTACAATGGTCGATCGTGTACGGTTGGAGCGCGATAGGCTGGACGATTGATTTGCCGCGGTATCAAGTGCAGATGAGCTATGCGTGAACACCATCCGCGACACGTTCAACGAAGAGCTGCACGATCGCCACGACCGGCGCAGTCTCGAGCGGGCCGCGGCACGCCAAGCGGCGAGAGCTTTCACCGGCACCGTTGGCGTGATCAACCCGGGCGAGCATACGAGACGTGTGCTCGCTGCGCCAGCTGCGCCGCCAACCGCACCGATTGCTCTTCCCACCACAGCCAACCCGGCCGCGAATGATGATGTGCCTCCTGCTGCTGCGGGTGCTCCCCAGATGGGTCGTGTAGACTCGTTAATCCGCCCATCGTCGAAGTGCACCCATCCAGGGGACGTAGAAGTTAAAGGTCCGCGCCGCAGCAAGCGGCTGAAGATGGAATCGCGGCGCTACAACGACGACTCCGACAGATCAGACGAATTCGACAATTCGGAAGAGAAGGATGAGTTCTACGGCTTCGAGGACGGCGGCGACGACTATGCGGCTGCGGCTTAAGCGGAGGAAGAAGACAGTTAAATGCAGCAGGCGAGGAGAGGAACCGATCATTGATGGCATGTGTTTGGTTACACTAAAGTTTGCGCATTTCTGAATGCATGACTTTACTTTTTTTCAGTTTAAAAAGACCCTCATGCTGTTTGCTATCACTTCTTCGTTCCTTTACCAAACACCCGACCTAGCTCTTGATCTGGCTTGCGTGTCGCTACCTCATCCATGCCAACGATTCAGAAACGGCAGTAGATGGTCCTTCCACACGCCCTGAACATGTTTCCTGTAGGATTTCCCTCGCATGGGGTCGTAGAAGTGCGCCTCGATTTTGTTAAGTACGTCAAGGGAGACGAGAATGAGACACCAATGGATGCGTCTAATGTTTGACGGGCAAGATGACGAATTTCGCATCCCCAATGGACATGTCCGGTGGGCTCGGGAACTTGATGTCACACACAAGAGAAGATTTCACGTAGCACTCCGGTGATTCGGCGCAGATTGCGTGGATAGCGTAGCTCATGATTGCGTCATTCAGCCACCTATCGCAAGCGAGATACCAGATCATCTCGTCGAATCTGAATGCTGCCGTGCCCATCTCGATGCTGTACTGCGACGCCATGCATGATCCTTCGAACTTGGCGATCGCGTCAGTGACCAACAACCCGTTCCACATCTGTATTTCGTTGGCCAGCCTGCCTTTTCAATGCGTCTACTATGCGAAGAACTCTATTTGGCACCCGTCCACGGCCCCTCAATCCTGTCGCAGCCATCGAATGTCTCGCTGGAACGTCACGCACTTCGATTTCAAGCTGTAAAACGCGTTCATTGCGAAGATGCACTCCATATACCAAACGCCATACAAGCACACCAGCAATATTAGATTAGCCTCAGCAACCTTTCATATTCGGTAGCCCAAAGTCAGCTCTAGCAACTCACATCAACTTCAACATCCACTTCAACGTTCCGCGAGGAGTACACCAGGCCCTTTTTCACCGTCACTACGATCTCCAGCTAATTGGTACAGGCACTGCCGTCACATCAGCACTGTTGACTGTCCCCTTCTGGGGACTGACACTGTCGACAGCGACCGGTGTACTCTCGTTCCAATTCAGGCGTTGCATCTTCAACTGCAATGCATCAACCAAGCCCTTGGGGATCACGAATCCGTACGCGCATCGCCGGGCCTCCTTTCTACTAACTTGTTTGGTCTCGGGATCCCAGCGACGTAGCGCCTTCTCATCCATAATCACCGGGACTTTCTGAAGAACGGACAGCGCTTCGCCCAGATTCTGTGTGTAGAAGGCCCATTGAGCGACGTGGATCACGTTACACGAGAGGTCTTGAGGGTACGCAACGGTAACGTACCGCAAGCGGACGTAAGCAACCGACCGTTTCTTCTCCTTGGACGGAAGGTTTCACTCTGCGTCGCTGTCGTTGACGGTTCCTCCCTCTGTCGACTCCACGTGGGTGTCTGGATCTGGTTGGGTTGCAACTTGACCCCGCAACTTGACCTTCAACCTGCTCAACCTGGCCACAGGCAGTTGTGTCGCTGCACCAGATTCTAGCTGTTCATGTATCTGATACGCTTTGTCCATTCGCCATCGCTCCGGAATCGTCATGGAGAGTAACGCCGAGAAGCCCTGGTCGTACGGAGCAACGAACCAGAGGTGACGACAGGGGAGGTGCCGGCTGCTGTAGAGCAAACAGGTGCAGACCCACGTGAGGTCGTTGCAAACGTAGGTCATGCCTCGGCATTCCACTTCCTACTCACTTCTGTCGTATCGTCGAACACAGGTGGTTTCCGCCATGTTCACACAAAATTGCACCCACTCGGAGCGCAACTTGTCGAGCACGTAGTCGCTGATCACAGCCGAGCACGGTCGCAAGAAGTCTGGTACGTGGCGTGGGTTGCGCGACTTCGTGTGGTGCGTCTGTAGCACGGACAGGACTTTCTGACGATGGACGCTTGGTGGTCAAGGAACCCAGCCACCGTCCGATCAATTCCGGTTGTTTGCCCAGGAGCAGCATCTGTTGGTCCCAGTTGCTCTCGACGCGGATCGCGGTTGTGTTGCCTGCAGTGAACCACTTACCGCGCAAGTGGTTCGGCCACATGTCGCGACAGGTTTTCCAGTTCTTGTTGAAGTACGCATGTACCTCCTCTCGGCCATTGTGATCGTCTACGAACTCTTGGTATGCACAGCCATAGGAATCCTGAGTAGAACTTCAACATGACAACAATGCATACAAAATCAGCAAACACGTGGGTCCACGTCAATCATAATCTAGTGAAGTATCATATCTCACCTGTACAGCATTGCCGCAAATGGTGCTTGCTCTTCATCGCGCCCCACGGCATTCAAGCTTAATTTTCTCTGTGTCAGCTTCTTCCAATATGAAATCGCGTGGAACCGACCGAGCAGCACCGTAGCGTCGGGGAACATCTCCTCGAGAACGAGCCACTCTGTAAAGTCCTTGTCGATGATGAACGAGACGATTTGGTTCCTGTTGGGATTGTGCTCTAAAAGCGGCGAGAATGGCACGCATCTTCTCAGCCGGTTCATTGAGAGCCATGAAGTTGAAGATAGGAATCCCTCGCCCCGTTGGGCTGGTAACAACTAGACTCCCTGTAGTACAGCACACCACAACACACGACAACTGTCAGGGTGAATGGTTTAAGGTCAAAGTTGCACAGCAATAGATTGAAAACAGTGCAAATTAATGCCACTCAGCAACCTTACCCAAGTGGAATCCGAGATTGTTCGTGCCGTGGGTCCAGTCCATCGTCAAGGACTGGCCCCATTGTTCGAAGCACAACTTCTGCACGGCAGTCTGGACCACGACAGCACTGGTGATCCCAAGCTTGTCACGAACCAGCAGAATGTCCTCTCCGGCCTCCTGGACAAGCGCCTGTAGCATGCCTATCAGTCGTGTCTGAGATGTGCTGCCTCCTTGCAGATGGCGGATCAAATTTCGTGTTGTCTGTATTGTTACTGCTCGGCCTTTAAGATAAGAAGGTGTGTAAATTAGACAACGCATTAAACGCACACACATGCAACTAAATGGTTTGGAAACCACCTGCTTCTTTCGCACTCAACTCGATTGACAGACACTGCGTCAGGTCCCGCGAAATCGCGTTGACTCCGAGCATCAACGCCACGTTTTCCATGACCTCCCCATCCGCCGGAATGCTTGATATACCTTCATAGATCACGTAAATGGCTTTCGTAGTCGGGTGGTTGTGAATCTGCGCCTGTTCATGCACGTCAAACTTCAATATCAGTGACTTCAATGTGTCCAATCAAGTGGATACTACTGAATTCACCTCGTGATCAATTACAATTTGCCATCTCGGAGATTCTCCCTCGGAAACGCGGTTCACAACCTTCGCCTCAAAACGGCCGATGCAAACAGTGAAACGGCAAGGATGATTCCGCCCACCCTTTCCTCGCGACGCAATAATCACTCCATGCGTGCACAGATACTTATTCCAGGTGTAGCCACATGAATCTGGGATCTTGTCGTTGCTACGGCTGCAATAAACAAACATTTTCGTATGTAAGATGCATGTCAATTGGAGCAACATAGTGATTTTTAGCAACCCAAATAGACCGTACCCGTTGTAGAGGTCCGTCGTCACCGAGATATGGCACCGGAATAGCAAGAAGTTCGACTCCTTGTGCGCCTTCACCATCGTCTCCAGCTCATCCCAGCTCGAATATTCCTTGCGAGGGAAAGGAGCGACGCGGTTCGTCATTTGCGTGCGACCAGCCAGCATCTTCTGCACCGTCTCAGTGTTCGACGATTTTCGTTACGCAGGGCAGTATTCGGGCGAGCGTGGCCCAATCGGTGTCACCACCGACGCTTTCTCTGGCAACAGGGGTGGCATCACCACCGCTGTCAGGAGCGACTGATCCAGATTCGTCGCTGGACCAATCCGTCTCGTGCGGCGAAAAAACTCTTCGTTTCGCCTTCTTGGCCGAACGCCGTCGCGCCAGCCGTGATTCCGACTGACTGGAACCGCTGGAATTCTTCCGCTTCGTCAATAACATAGTTCAACAAACAATCTTAGCGCAGACGCAACCATATTCCGTCCACCGAGCACTAAATGCTCATCTCTCTTCTTATTGGAGACGCGGCGAGATGTCGAGTCTGGCAGCATTCGGAAGTAATCGGATCTGGCTTCTTTTTTCGCCACCGATGCTGTCACCACAAAATTAAATTCACCAAGGAATCAAAATGCGCTCGCAAGCCCAAATGCCCACCTTTTTTCTTCTTCGCCTAGGCAGTGAGTCGAGATTCCGAATCTGGCAGGGTTTGGAAACCACCGGAGCGATTTTGCGTCCAAGCTGCTGATTTGCATTAACATGCATTCTCAGGCAGCAACCTGAGCAGGCAAAATTTTAAATCAATGTCTCGCTTACCTTTTCCTTTGGATGGGGCCTTCTTCGCGGCGTGCCCCACGGGCTTCTTCGTGCGAACTTCGGGAGCCTCATCCGTATCACTGCTGCTGTAGTGCATTCTTTGTTTTGGTCGTTTGAATGGAATTAATCAACACATACGGTGCAACCTTAATACGGGCACGCAACCTAACACTTCCTCTGATCGCATTTGCCAACTTACCGTGGGTCGAGACCGCTGCTTGCGGTGGTCTGCTCGCAACTGGAACGGCATTGCCGACCGACATTGCCGACCGACGCCATGCTCGCGACAGACAGGTCCATAACGGCAAGGTCAGCACCAACATTGCGAGCCTCCTCCGCGGCGATACTTGTGTCAACGCCGCTATTCACTCGATTTATAAAGATGAGTTCTCTCCGGAGCGCGACTGCATCCTTGTCCTTGTTTATCGAAGTGCAACAGACAACGGAAGACCTTAGAAACTAGCAACCCAATCTACAATCAGCAACCCAAAACAATTCAGCAGCTAGAGGCGTAGGAATCAACACGCGCAAATACACTATCATACCCAGCGCACACACGCCGACATGCCACCGTTTCAAGAGCACACGCGAACCTCCTATTAAGCCCGCGCCACGCCACTGCGATCCGATCAATTCCTGACGGCTGGCCGTTTCCGATACCGCATGCGTTTCAAACTGAGGGAGTGGGGTGGGAGGGGGAGCAAAATGAGAGGCTTGGAGGTATCGTACCTATTCGCCATTCTACAGTATGTGCATTTATCTTCGGGACGAGAGCGTGAAAGGAGTGATGGCTGTCATCAGCCGATTGTGTTGCGGTTTTGAATTTTCGAAACTTCCCTTTAATTTTGGAGCTGAATTTTAGCAGCCCAAGACCCATTTCAACAACCTATCTTGGGTTACATGAATCACTTTGACTGCTCTCCGAGAGATAAACAACTTTTGCAATCGAAAATGAGCCATATGTCCTTTTGCATATATGGTCCCAGAAATTTAATTCATACCGTGGTTTCGCGCTTTGAAGACTCGCCGCCAACCTCACGGTGCTGCTTCTCGCTTTTCTTCTTCTTGCTGTCCGCGGCCTCCCAAAACACCAGCGATGCCAACATGCAATGCACACCAGACGATTATGTCATGGTCCAGCATTATTTAATATAATTCAGGAACTCCACTCTGCCCCACCGCTCACATCAAGATTTAATTCGCAGTTGAACGAAGTGAAACAAAGTTTAAACTGTGTTTGTAGGCGCATGGATCAGATCGTACTTTTTCGCACTTTTATGGTTTGGGTAACTACCGCTGATTGCCGAGCTTACAAACGATAGGTTGAAACTTTGTGGAGATATACTGTCATTACGCAGCTGAACCTTATACAGAGGTCTGAGGAACTTTAGCGCACCTTTGTTCATGTCGTTGACAGGATAGGACATCATGGATTTTCGAACGTCATATCTCGTTTGCATCAACGCTTTTAATAAAAAAGGACTGACTTTTCTCAGCAAAGTTCATAGCCACTATAAGCAAGTTATGTACTGTTTGTTCCTCGGTTTTTGCGGGGCAATTCGTCCAATAAATCGTTCCACCTAATTATAGAAATCGCTGTGCAGAAAAACGACTTTTCGCTTTGGACGGATAGCATTATCCAAGTCGACACATAACACCCGAGCAACTTCTCAGTGGGCTCTAAAAGAGGACTGCGTGATGATGCTCCTTGCTAGAGCACGCTCACACAGGAATACTGACCTCACTCGGAGATTTACCTCACCTAAGACGCTAGCGTCGAGTGCACCCGGAAGCTCCAGCTCCCCAGGTGTGCGTTTAGGGTTATTGAGACTCACGACAACAAATGAGAAACTTGGCCAGGTAGTCTTCCGTTCGATTCGAGTACAGACACCACACCAACCCCAGATTGTCGTTGCCCGCCACGTCGTCCATTGCGCGAGGCAAACACCCTTTGGCCCGGTTTGTACTCAGTCGTCCCACCAGCTCCAGATTCGCGTTTTAGCCGCCAAGTCTATACTAAATTTTAGTGGTTGTTTACCATCCGATGCATTGCGACGCAGCACTTCGATGGTTGTAGCGTCATGGTGACAGGAAAGGAGCTGGAGATCGATGTCTACACGTGATTCTGTTGGCTCCACGCTTCCTACAGATAACGCTGCACGACCACCGCAACCGTTGGCCACTTCAAACCGCCTGCATACCTCCTGTGCTGTGAATTGTCCTCGGATCGCGATGGATCTGTCGCTGTTGGTCATTTGCAAGTGGCGAAATGGCTTCAAAGAAAATGCGTGAACCACATTCCTAGGGTAATGGATTTTACAGTTTCGGTTGTCCTCTCGGACGTGACGTGGTGGAGTGAATGAAGCGGTTAGGCACAGTCACCTCAAAACTGCGAGATGACAGTATATTAATCGAGATGAAGGGTCCCCAGGTTCTGCGATGGTCTATATTACTTATTGCGGTTACATCGATGCGTTAAGTGGCTAGGAGTCTACTGAGGTACGGGATACGCCGCGAAAGCCACGGATGCAGCGGAAACTGCTGGTCACTGGAAGACGTCAAGGGACTACACAACAATAGGCAGGTGGGGTGTTCCGTGAGTGCATGGATGCAGCACAGTACAAGAAGTTCGACGCGCTGTCCTTTCTTTACACCCAGCAGCATCAATCGTGCACGTATTTCGTGGCCAGTTGTCGCAATAAGCATGCTGAACCCGGTATTCAGCTTGTTTATGGCGGTTATGGTAGCACTTGAGCAGAGGAAATGCGTTGCTTGGTGCCCGAGGTCTTCCCCCGAGGTCGCCGAGGCGGTTGTCCACGTCTACTTGGCCAGAGTAGCAGTCGACTTTATTTGCTTCTTTGTGATTCCAGAATGAGCTCGCTCGCTCAATCACCCATTCATCTGTCTGGTCTCCTACCATCATTCCTATTTGAACATGCATTCTGCCTTCGCCGAGCCACCACGCCAATATAAAATCCTGGAGTCTGATTGGTCACTTTCGGTTGAAGTTGCAGTTCCCGGTGGCTTGCCACAGTTTCTCGAATGCTGTTGGCTTCGACGGCAGGCACTTCAACATGTACCCGCGGTTATTATCAGCACGCGCAGTTATTAACACATACGCGAGAAACCCGTGACATGCCGTCCGCTAAGAGGAGACTCCTCCTGGCGTTGCCTTGCGATCGTTGAAGCGCTTGATCAGTCCTCTGTCATACTTCAGGTTCTTCATCGGCTCCCATGTCGTCTTGCGCTGGCCGACCCACATCACCTCATACACGTCCTTGCCATGGACACGCTTGTGTCCTACAATGTCCTCGACCAGTTCACCTTCGGTGTTGTCAGGCAAACGGACCTTCAGCGTCTTCTGCTCGCGATACCTACCTCGAATGTAGGGTTTAAGCAAACTGGTATGAAATACGGGGTGGAACTTGACGCCCTTAGGGAGCTGTTTATCGTAGTAGTCGTGGCCAACCTGCTTCACAATGCTGTTTGGCCCAATCCATCGTGCACCAAGTTTTGTTTTGGTGGTTCCAGCGTGATAGTTGGCCAGGTTTTCCGTTGAAAGTAACACGCTCTCCCCCACCCGAAAAGTCTGGACGGGACGATTGCGATTGTAGAATTCACTCATGCGATCTTGAGCTCGCTTGATCTCACGACGAACAGCTGCCAGACGGTCAGCTTGCAGTTCGAGGAACGTCTTCCCCAAGGCGCAACGCTGAGGATCAGAATTGCTCAGTCGGTAAGAACTTGACAGCGTAGCAGGTGTTGAAGGGAGGTAGCCCAAATCCGCCTCAAACGGAGCCATTGCAATAGATTGTTGAAAGCGAGAATTGTAGGCGAAGGCGGCAAGAGCAAGAAACTCGTCCCAGTCATTTGAATTGCCATTGGAAAATGCGCGCAGGTAGTTCTCAATGGTCTGGTTCAGAAGCTCAGTCACACCGTTGGCTTGGTGGCGAAAAGCAGTTGTTAGCTTCTGACGTGGGCCCAATAATGAACATAGCGTGGTCCACACACCCGATGTAAACATCGGATCTCGGTCGGACAGAATCTCCACTGGAATGCCATGATGCACAAACACATGGTCACGATAGAGCTCAGCCACTTGGGTAGCCGTGTCCGTGCCGGTACATGCAATAACGTGCGCACGTTTCGCTAACTGATCGATCACCACCAGAATGGCATCCTTCTGGGTCTTAGTACGTGGTAGTGTCACGATGAAATCCATTGCAACATGGGTCCACCGACCATGAGGGATAGGCTGGCTCTGGAGATGCCCAGGCCGCTTGGTATTACGAGCCTTAGTGCGTTGACAGGTCTCGCAGGACTTCACATACGCACGAACTGTCCGTACCAGGTGACGCCAATAGTAACTTTGTTCGATTAACCGAGCGGTTCGTTCAATGCCGGGATGTCCATAGCACTCAACATCGTGAAACTCATAGATCACTGCATCAATTAGTTCGCCAATATTTGGTAAAACCAGCAGCGGTCCGTTTGCATTTTGTCCACAGTATGTTAGCAGCTTTCCATCGAACTTGTAGCGGTTTAGGTGGCGAACAGGGTGATCGGTTCCTGTTTCCCCACGCAACGCCTTGATAATAGCCTCTATGACGGGGTCTTCGTTGTATCTGGCAGTTGCCTCACTAACCAGAGAACGAAGTCCAGACGCCTGGCGAGAGCGCAGTGCATTAACATTCACTGTCTGGCTCAATTCAGACTCCTCCCGGAAATCGAATCGCCGAGAAATGCCGTCAGCCACGGTATTCGTGGGTCCAGGAATGTATTTGAATGTAACGCGGTATTCACTTAATTCATCGTACCACCGAGCAATCCTCCGCGAAATGCTCTTCTGGGAGAACACGGTTTCCAATGACTTGTGGTCGGTTTCCACGATAAAATGCTTGTCGAGTAAGTAAACCCGCCAGACTCGCAATCCAAACAGAATAGCAAGTAACTCCTTCTCGCGGATTGAGTAGTTTTTTTTTCTGCCTCTTTGTACTTGCGACCATGGAAAGCCACAGGTCGTTCAACCAGGTGTCCATTGTGCTCCTCTTTCTGGAAAAGAACACCACCAACAGCAAAATCGCTGGCGTCCATTCGCAGATAGAACGGCTGGCTGATATCCGCGATTGCGAGAACTGGTGTGGCCGATATTTTCTGCTTGAGGCTGTCAAAATGCTTCTCCAATGCCCTTGACCACACAAGCGTTTTGGTTTTGGTCTTCAGCATGTCAAAGAGTGGTCCAGCATCATCCGCGAACTGGGCACAGAACCGCTGCACGTACGTAGCAGTGCCCAAGAACGACCGCAGTTCTCTCTTGGTGCTTGGTCTCGGCCAGTCCTGCAGAATCGAGACCTTCTTCGGGTCAATTCTCACGCCGGTACGCCCGACATAGTCGCCAAGACATGGAATTTCAGGCGCACAGAAGACACATTTGCTGAGTTTGACGTAAATCTGATTCGTTTCGAGACGCTCGACGACACGATCCAGCGCTTACAGGTGGATTTCCAGCGACTCACCACGCGAGAAGACGTAAATGTCGTCGAATTAGGCCTGACAGAAGTCGGATAGATCACTCAACAATCTGCGAATCCCATCATTAAAAGTCGCGGGAGCATTAGATAAGCCCATCGGCATGACGAGGTACTCAAAGGCGCCATCGGCTGTTTGAAAAGCAGTGTACTTGATGTCGCTATCCCGCATCCGGAATTGGTAATAACCACTGAGAAGGTGCATGCAGCTGTACCAGTTCGTGCCCTGCATCTTCTCGTAGATCACGTCCTTCCTTGGCATCGGCAGGGTTCGTCGGACGGTGTGGTTGTTGATTGCTCGGTAATCATGGACAATCCTCCATCCAACCGGCTTCTTCACACAAAACGTTGGTGCACCATGAGGGGAGGTCGAGCGGCGAATGAGCCCTGCCGCTTCCATTTCCTGCACCCACTCTCGAATCACCTTTTCTTGAGCTGGCGACTGACGCCACTGTTGCCGATAGATAGGTTCCTCCGTGTCAACCGTCATCTTGTGAACACCATGGGACTCAGGGGGCAAACACTTCGGAAGCTGCTTGCGAAAGACAGCTTGTCGGCGCTTCAGGACGGGATATACGGGATACCCTTTGTACATTTCCACATCCGTAAAGACGGTTCCACCTTCTGTGGTTTCCTTTTCAGTTGCTGGCCGGAGCACGAACACACACTCTACCTCGTTGGTCTTCTTCAACATACGCTTGAATTGCCTGTGCGGGATGTACTTTGTAAGGCCGCTTGTCAATGAAAAGAATCCATGTGTGTAGTAACGACAACACGACGAGTCCTTATGCCCACACACCGAGAACCGTCGACCCCCGATCTTCAACGCTGGATTCGACGGCAAGGTTGTTGTGCGAGACTTCTTTTTCTTGTCCTTGATCTTCGGTTTGTTTGTGGTTGCGTCCTTGTGCTCTTCTGACCTCGGCTTCACAGTCTCCCCGATCCAGTCGATGTCTGGGTTTACCGCTTTCAGTCACGGCATGCCAAGCAGAACATCTTGACCTTCCGGGACCGGAAGTACGAGAAAATCACTGAAGAAAGGAGGGAACTTGTCCACAAACACATGCAAGCCGATAGTCTTCTTCCTGACCGTCATCTTTTGCGAGTTGGCGAGAGTGAACTGCATGTCAGACCCTTGGTCAGCAATCAACGAGTCCAAACCAAACTTGCGACAAAAATCGGGGCTGACTGCGTTGATCGTCGCTCCACTGTCAATGAAGTTCGAGTTCGTCAGAACTAGGTCATTTGCTGTACTCTGAAGGGTACTGGTCGTATGCAGCAAACAGTTGTATTCACGTGTCAGGAGAGCTGGTTCAGGAGAAGTATTCCTAGTAACGGCAGGTCCCAGTGACTTCAGACAATTCTCACTCACGACACTTTCACGAAAAGCTGATGCATTTTTCTTGGGGTTTGTTTGTTCTGGATGGAATTCACATTCACGTTCACGATACGAATCAAAGGAAGGCCATTCACATGCCCGTGAAGAAACAACGGTCAGGCGACTGAGCTTGCACGAATGCCCACTGAAACGCTCAACATCCAGTGGACACGCTAGTTTGACGCCTGAGAGTCGTCATCTTACTGCGAGTTGCCATCATTGCTGACAACCATGCTCTCTAGCAGAGCGAAGATTTTCTTGTTCAGAGATCGTGTGTCGGATTGCGACTTAGGACGCTTCTCTGGATACTTGAACCAGCAGTCTTCCTCCATGTGATACCCACGCTTGCAATTGGGGCACTTCGTTGCAGTCTGGCCAGAGCGATTGCTGATCTGGTTCCGAATACCTGTATTGTGCGCAGCTGGTGTCGCCGAGCCGGGAGGCTTCTTGGCTTGGCTTCCACCAGTGGCATCCTTGCCTTTTCCTTGGCTTTGGTTGCGGTGGTCTGGCACGCTGTTGCTCGTCGTGGCTGGTTTCGCCTTCAAATCCCACTCCAGAAAGCCTTCTTGAATTGCAGTGTTCAAATCACGCGGCTTCTTCCGCAGGATCTCACGCTTCATCGAGAGGTCAGACAATCCGTTCAGGAACAGGTTCATTGCAGTCATAGAGTCCACCTACACAATGCAGTTCATTTCACGGAACTTCCCGACGTAACCAGAGTATCCACCTGTCTGCTTGATTGTCAAGAGCTTATTGCGAAGTTTGTCCTGAAAGTTGGGCTCCATAAATTCACAGCTCAACTCCAGCTTCAGAGCACTCCATAGCTTCGATGTTATCTCGTCAGTCATGTAACGCTCGTACCACACCAGGGCATTCTTATGCACACACTGGTTCAGCTCTTGGCAGAGCAGTTCATCATGCTCAATCAAATCGTACCCCTTCTGGCGGAAGTATGACTCGAACTGGAAGACGAAACTGTTCAGATTTATTCCATCAATCTCGCCATCGAAGATCGGTGGTTTAACGTCCATCTTGCGTAGCGACAGCTGCGTCGGACGGAGGCTTCTACTCGCTTGATCAACACGCATTGGACTCGACGTACCATGAGTCACTCCAGGACTTGCGATCGTCGACGAAGAAACGGGTGGAACGCCGGGACTTGCGAAGGATGACGACGGCACAGCAGCGCGCCGGCGCGCCTCGTTCGATGCACGCTGATTAGCTTCCGCCACGGTCTTTACTTGCGCCAAGCCCGTCACCAGGCTCGACACACTCTGCGCTAGACCCGCCATCATCTGCTTCAGGTCCGTGATCTCTCCACTGAGATTCGAGTTCATGTTCACTATCGTCGTGTTCATATTCCCAGCAATCGCACGAACATCATCCCGAACCTCCTCCAGATACCTCTCCAAGCGGTCAATCCGTTGATTCTCCACGCTGTTGCTGTTGCCGTCGAGCGCCTGACGCTCAAGAGCAGTGTCGCTGCGCAGCATACGTCGCGAGGTGTTTCTTGTTTGCATCGATCCAAGCTCTACTATGTCGCAATAAGCAAGCTGAACCCGGTATTCAGTTTGTTTATGGCGGTTATGGTAGCACTTGAGCAGAGGAAATGCGTTGCTTGGTGCCCGAGGTCTTCCCCCGAGGTCGCCGAGGCGGTTGTCCACGTCTACTTGGCCAGTGTAGCAGTCGACTTTATTTGCTTCTTTGTGATTCCAGAATGAGCTCGCTCGCTCAATCACCCATTCATCTGTCTGGTCTCCTACCATCATTCCTATTTGAACATGCATTCTGCCTTCGCCGAGCCACCACGCCAATATAAAATCCTGGAGTCTGATTGGTCACTTTCGGTTGAAGTTGCAGTTCCCGGTGGCTTGCCACAGTTTCTCGAATGCTGTTGGCTTCGACGGCAGGCACTTCAACATGTACCCGCGGTTATTATCAGCACGCGCAGTTATTAACACATACGCGAGAAACCCGTGACACCAATATCGCCGAACAGGAGGACCAGCTCTGGATTTTGCGTTGGTTTATCTGCCATTACCGCAAGCGTATCTGTCGCGGGTTTCTCACATGCATGTTATTAACTCCGCGTGCTGTAAATAACCGCGGGTACATGTTGAAGTGCCTGCCGTCGAAGCCAACAGCATTCGAGAAACTGTGGCAAGCCACCGGGAACTGCAACTTCAACCGAAAGTGACCAATCAGACTCCAGGATTTTATACTGGTGTGGTGGCTCGGCGAAGGCAGAATGCATGTTCAAATAGGAATGATGGTAGGAGACCAGACAGATGAATGAGCGAGCGAGCGAGCGAGCTCATTCTGGAATCACAAAGAAGCAAATAAAGTCGACTGCTACTCTGGCCAAGTAGACGTGGACAACCGCCTCGGCGACCTCGGGGGAAGACCTCGGGCACCAAGCAACGCATTTCCTCTGCTCAAGTGCTACCATAACAGCCATAAACAAACTGAATACCGGATTCAGCTTGCTTATTGCGCCAGTATCGATCTCGGGTCTTGCTACAAACTAATCAGGCAGCTTGCACACACGCCATAACACCCTCATTTTATGAGGCAGATAATCGATTGCAGTGTGAAATCAAGAAAACTGCAGGAAGGCAAGCCGAACTCCACGCTATCAGTCGTCTGATGGGCCGAATAGGCTCAATCAAAGACCCCGGGTGGGAGGAGGGGTGAAGAACTCAGGTGTGTTCCGCCACGCCCGATTCCTCGAACTGATCTGGATAATGAAGACGAAACCACGGCAGATACTCCCAGCAGTCGTTCTCTTCAACTTCCTCCACAGCCTCGGACGTGCAGCCTTCCGAGCGTTCGCGTTGGAGAAAGAACACAATATCGAAGAACCCACCGCTTGCGGCGTTATCCATCGCCTTGGTGGTGCAGCCCTCGGATCGGTTCCAATGCAGCCACTCCAACACGTCGAAGTGGCCTCGGGAAGCGACATCATCCATCGTGTCCTCTCGACAGCCTTCGGTTCGGTTCAAATGAAGCCACTTGACAACGTCCAGGTGTCCATTTGTTGCTGCGTCACTCATCGCAGCCTGTGAACATCCTTCAGCTCGGTTCTCGTGCAGCCATTTGACCACATCCAGATGGCCCTGCGCTGCAGCATCGTCCATTGCACTTGACGTACAGCCCTCTGTGCGATTTGCGTGGAGCCATTGGACAACCTCCAAATGACCATTCCTCGATGCGCGATCCATTGCACGAGTTGAGCAACCTTCCTGTCGGTTGTCATGCAGCCATTCAACGATCGCGAGGTGTCCGGACGAGGCAGCTCGATCCATTGCTTTAGTAGTGCACCCCTCCACACGATTCTCATGCAGCCAGCGCACAACCTCGAGGTAGCCGTGCTCTGCGGCGCCATCCATTGCTGCTGTGCTGCACCCCTCCGAGCGATTGTCGTGCAACCAACGCACCACATCGAGAAACCCCCTCTTGGCCGCCAGGTCCATCGCCTCGTGAGTGCAGCCTTCGGTTCGATTGGCGTGCAGCCATTCTACCACGTCCAAATGGCCGTTACCAGCCTCCTCCTCCATAGCGGTGGTAGTGCAGCTGCCCAAAGCGTTTTCCTGAAGCCACTGTACCACGTCCAAGTGTCCATTCACAGCGGCCTTGTCCATTCCGGTGTCAATGTGGCACGCTTCCTTGCAGTTCGT